>JAFVLL020001085.1:0-42852 GCA_021397915.2 Tor tambroides | reverse complement strand
TGTAACGAACCAGACAGAGGCGTACGGATCCATTTGCAGGTTTTATTAAACAGGTGCAAATCACAACAAAGTCAATACTGAGGGTAAGGCAGAGGCAGAAACGATATCCAGACAGAGGTCGGGGCAGGCAGAAAACGGTCATACACGAGATAAACAATCCAAGGTCAGGGTAGCCAAACAGGAACTAAACAGGAAACAGGGAAAACGCTCGGAAATGACAGCCAGGGCAAATCAAGACTTCGCAATGAGTGTGCAAATGGGAACTGCTTAAATAGGAGAGATAATGCGGAACACCTGTGTGGGTAATCAGACCTGGGTATGGGGTGTTATGGGAAATGGAGTCCAGTGTGTGTGTGTGGTGTGAGAGTCCATGTGGTGAGTGGGTGACCTCTGGTGGTGATTGTCCGGAATAGCATGGACCCGATTCGTGACAATATAACACTATATAATATTATACTAAATAACAATAATAGTAATAATAATCAAAATAATAATTATTATCATATTATGATGTCATTGTTAAATTATTATAGTTTTTACCAGTTTAGAATCTACTTTAGCAATTAGAATATATTTTACACTGATAGTATAAAATAGTATAGTATAATATTGCTATATTATATTAATTTTTTTTTTATTTTGTATTTTTATCATAATAAAGCATTAATATTGCTATTATATTCTGTTGTTATTGCTAAATTTATACAAATTATTATTAGAGTATATATCTTACTATTTTTATATAATATTACTGTATTATACTAAATAATAATGATAATAATTATGATTATTATTAATTCATTTAAACACATAATCTTTTAACATCTTTTTTTTTTTTTTAAATCTATGATCTTTGTCTTGTTTTCCAGTAAATGTATCTAAATATTCTTTACTTGAGATGCAATATTTCATAAGATATTAAGACATTATTGTTTACAGAGAATATATCCTGAATTACATTTATTTTTCTTATCCCACTGGCAAATTAAAACAAGACAAAATAAAGTTACATCAAGATATATACCAAGATAGAACAGGTCTTCCCTAGTGGAAAATAAATATACTTATATTTATTTGAAATACACTTATTTCATGCCAAGTATACTACAGATTCATTTTCATATTTATGTACTTAATAAAATGCCCTGCAATTGTACTTTTACTAAACTGGTATACTTAAAGTCAACTAATTTTGTACTAATTAATGCATTTTAATTGTGCAGAAGTAGTGTTGAAATAAAATATACTTAGTATAGTGGAACTTAGTAGTGAAACTATTGCAAGTACAATTCAGGTACACTTTAAATATCTTGCATTTAAAGACCGATATTACTCAAAGATCATACAATCCTCATCAAAAGTGACATTAAAACACATTTTAGACTTAATATTAAGAAAAGTGCATTGTGCACAAGTACGTAATATGCCAAGTAAAGTTTAATTATAATTTTTATATCAGTAAGTCTCGTGTTATCTGTCAGTAAATATGTTAATAGATTTGAACTATACTTAGTATGAAATAAATGTATTTGCGTTTTACCTTCCATAATTTTGTTTCTCAAATTTTTTTGGTTTAAACTACTTTTACTGTAAGCCATGATGACAAATACTGACTTGATGTGTATATATGTATATACACCTGATAACGGCGTATGTTGGCTTGTGTCTCAGTGTGTATGTGAAGCTGGGTTCAGACCGGCCCTTTTCCAAATGCATGCTGCGTCTGGAGACTTCGGAGCATCGGAGCGAGTGTGCATCCGGAGGAAAGATCAGCGGAGACTGCAGCACCTGCTCGAACCCTTCCAACTGCATCAGCTGGTGCAGATCCACCCTGGTGAGACACAACACACGCCTCAGATCTGCAGCGCTTCTGTAGTGTGTGCTTCACCTCCATCCACACGCATCTTCCATCCCACAGCTGGATCTGTCCAAGCCTGTTCCTCCGGCTCCGGCTCCGACTCCGGGCTCCGGAGTTCTGCTGTGGGCTGGAGACTTCAGTCCTCCAGAGTCTCCTCCTGACAGAGACTTCTTCCCAGATTACATCGTCACCATCATCGTTCCCCTGGCTCTGGTTCTGATCTTCTGTCTCGTCCTGACCTACATCATGTGCTGCAGGAGAGAGGGAGTGTATGTACAGATTAGTGCTGTCAAACCATTAATCACATCCAAAATAAAAGTTTTTGTTTACATAATATATATATGTGTGTGTACTGTGTATATTTATTATGTGTATATAAAGACACACACATACAGTATATATTTTGAAAATATTTACATGTATATATTTATATTAATATAATTTATATTATATATAAATATATTTAATATATAAACATAACATATTTTTCTTAAATATAGGCTATGCATGCATGTGTGTGTATTTATACTGTATTAAACATAATAAATATACACAGTACACACATATACTGTATGTGACCCTGGAGCACAAAACCAGTCATAAGGGTCAATTTTTGTGAAATTGAGATTTATACATCATCTGAAAGCTGAATAAATGATCTTTCCATTGGTGTATAGTTTGTTAGGATAGGACAATATTTGAAAATCTGGAATCTGAGGGTGCAACAAAATCTAAATATTGAGAAAATCTCCTTTAAAGTTGTTCAAATGAAGTTCTTAGCAATGCATATTACTAATCAAAAATGAAGTTTTGATATATTTACGGTGGGAATTTACAAAATATCTTCATGGAGCATGATCTTTACTTAATATCCTAATGATTTTTGGCATAAAAGAAAAAAAATCTATAATTTTGACCCATACAATGTTTTGTTGGCTATTGCTACAAATATACCTGTGCTACTTAAGACTGCTTTTGTGCTCCAGGGACACATATATTATGTAAAATCTTTTATTTTGGATGCGATTAATCGTGAACTACAGAGTCATGCTTTGGAAACAAAAACATTTAATGCTTTTTGAATGAGGATTCTGAGTTTTCTTTTCTCTTTGTCCTTGTTATCTGCAGCCTGAAACGAAATGCCAAGACTTCCGAGTAAGTAGCTGTTCCTGTATCTCCTCACACTGTTTTAGTTTGATCATGTTTTTAAGGGAAGACGCTACAGCTATTGCAAATTTGGGCTATTTTTGCATTGATAACATCCAAAATACTTACAGTCATTATACCGTCCTGCATAATATTTGATGAATGAAATCCAATGCATGTTTCCTACAGATTTTAATGAGCTGTTTTGCTCAAGCATGTCATAATTTCTCACAAAATATGCATTTTGTAGCATTTTTGCTTTCAAACACTGCCATTAAGGTGAAGAAGTCTTGTATTATTCTTTAATCCGCAGAAAAACTGCTACAAAAACATGATTCCTGTCCGAATCTGAGCCAGATTACAACTATTTGTTCAATTTTCAGCCTATTTTCACATCTGTGACATGATTTTGTGCCTAATCCTGATTCCAATGACAGGAGAAAATGCAAACATGAGCCTGATGTTTTGGGTGTTTTACATCCAAACAGTAAAATATATATGAAATAAAAAACAGTAAAAAACAGTAAAATAATTTATGTACAGTCGCTCTTGATTTATGTAAATTATAAATTTATGTAAAATCTTTAACATTGAATGTCAAATGTACATATTTGTCCACTCCTTTAATGATTGTAAATTAAATTCTACATTTTGAATACTTCATTATAAGTGCATTAAAGCTAATATATATGTATATATATATATATATATATATATATGTATGTAATAATAAACACATACACATACATAATTTGAAAAATCTTCATTATTATTTTGTAAAAAAACAAAAAACAAATACATGATGGAACGTATTTCTGAACTATTTCTCAGCATAATCAAATTAGGTAATTATAGGCCTTTTTTGTGAATCAAATTATTTTTTAAAGATGTAGGTCTGTGTTATTGTTGTGTTCTATAGATTTCAATAACAGTACATATTTTTAAAGGTTGTTTTCTCAAATTGATATTTTTTTCAGCACTTTCATTTTATTCCTGTCTATATTATGAAGGTTTTTTTTTACTGAGGGGCTTGTTCTTATATCATTGATATCATTTTCCTGGCTATTGACAATATTTTCTGATTTATGGTGTGATAAAAAGAATGATTAAAATCCAAGAATTTTGATCCTGGCTGTATCCAATTGTCAGATTTCTGTTCTGGAAACAAATTAAAATTAAGTTAAATTTGCACGTATGTAATCGGAGAACATACACACACTAACGTACACGTTTCTCAATGTATGTGATTAATTAGTATGAACTCTTAAAAATAAAGGTTCTTTATTGGCATCAGTGGTTCTATGAAGATCATTGATCATCCATGGGACCTTTCAAATGCAGAAAAGGTTCTTTAGATTTTTAAGATGTGCTTTAAAATGGTTGTTTTAGAAAATGTTCACTGAAAGGTTCTTTTGGGAACCAGAAATGGTCATCACTGCAAAAACAAATTATTTTTTAAATTATGCATTGCTAAGAACTTCATTTGAACAACTTTAAAGGCGATTTTCTCAATATTTTGATGTTTTTGAACCCTCAGACTCCAGATTTTCAAATAGCTGTATCTTTTGTACCCTTTATTTTTAAGAGTGTGGTGAGGTCTGTTAGTTTTCTGTGGTGTCTGAGCACACGTTCTCGTCTTCTGGTGTCAGTCTGCAGCTGTATCATCACCACACGATCCAGGGGAACGCCAGCGAGCTGCGGCGGATGGCCGGCGGAGAGCGGAGCACCATGGACCGTCCTCGCCAGTGTTTACAGCCGCTGCTGATGGCCGAGCAGGCCATGGCCCAGAGCTGATTCTAACAGCCGCTGTCTGGGCAAATGGGTTTAAGCTTCACTATTTGTGCCTTGCTTTGTGTGTTCACCTAATAATTCACCCAAACATGCTGTTCCAAAACCATATGTGACCCTTGACCACAAAAGCAGTCTTAAGTCGCTGGGGTATATTTGTAGCAATAGCCAAAAATACATTGTATGGGTCAAAATTATCCATTTTTCTTTTATGCCAAAAATCATTAGGATATTAAGATCATGTTCCATGAAGATATTTGTAAATTTCGTACCGCAAATATATCAAACCTTCATTTTTGATTAGTAATATGCATTGCTAAGAACTTATTTAAGATTGCTAAGAAATTTAGATTTTTTTGCACCCTCAGATTCCAGATTTTCAGCCAAATATTGCCCTCTCCTAACAAACCATACATCAATGGAAAGCTTATTTATTCAGCTTTCAGATGATGTATAAATCTCAGTTTCACAAAAATTGACCCTTATGACTGGTTTTGTGATCTAGGGTCACATATGCTGATGTTTTTGCCATGAAACACAAAAGGAGGAAATCTGAAGAATCTTTAATGGCTCTTTTCCGTTTAGCACGCATTGTTAAGCTCCAGAAACAAGGACAAAAACACCGTGAAGCACAAATCATAAAATCATAAGTCATGAGCCATGGTGCTGTGCAGTATATTTTGAGTGATTTGTGTGATGAACTACATGAATTGGAATCTGTTCTTCACACAAAGCTGTGCTTCTTGAGTCATATGCATCACTTTTAGTAAGGACCACGAATATCACTGTCCGTTTGCATTGGTCAACACTGACTAATCGGTTTAACCCTCTGTTTAACCTTCGGTCATTTGGTCACACCAAAACATTTAACATTTAACAAAAAGACTAAAGAGAAAATGAAAAAGAAATATGAAATACAAAAATACAGAGCAATTTACAATCAACAAATCAGCCACAAATAAGTAGTCTTTGATCATGTCTAAATATATATATATATATACACTGCCTGCATTTATTTGATCCAAAATACAGTAAAAGCAGTAATATTGTGAAATATTTTTACTATTTAAAATAACTGCTTTCTATTTGAATATATGTTAAAATGTAACATATATTCATATATTCAGAAATATTACATATTTCTGTGATCAAATCTGTATTTTCAGCATCATTACTCCAGTCTTCAGCGTCACATGATCTTCAGAAATCATTCTAATATGCTGATTTGCTGCTCAACAAACATGCTTTATTATTATTATTATCAATATTTAAAACAATTAAGTACATTTTTTCAGGATTCTTTGATGAATAGAAAGATCCAAAGATCAGCATTTATCTGAAATAAAAAGCTTTTGTAACATACCATTCAATAGCTTGGAGTCAGTATAATTTTTATTTTTATTTATTTTTGGGGAAAGAAATTATAGAAATTAATACTTTTATTTAGCAAGGATGCTTTAAATTGATCAAAAGTGATGATAAAGACATTTATAATGTTACAAAAGATTTCTATTTCAGATAAATGCTGTTCTTATGAACTTTCTATTCATCAAAGAAACCTGAAAAAAAATTCTACCCAGCTGTTTTTAACATAATAATAATAATAAATGTTTCTTGAGCAGCAAATCAGCATATTAGAAAGATTTCTGAAGATCATGTGACACTGAAGACTGGAGTAATGATGCTGAAAATACAGCTTTGATCACAGAAATAAATTATATTTTAGAATATATTTGAATAGAAAGCAGTTATTTTAAATAGTAAAAATATTTCACAATATTACTGCTTTTGCTGTATGTTGAATCAAATAAATGCAGGCTTGGTGAGCAGAAGAGAATTCTTCAAAAAACATTAAAAATCTTACCGTTCAAAAACTTTTGACTGGTAGTGAACACACACACACACACACACACACACAAAAATCAAGAACAAATATTATTGAAACAAAATAGAGTTATTTCATTAAAACTTTCTGTGTTTTATCTGTTTTGACCGCTGAGGATCACAAATGTGACTCCTAAGTGAGGAATACTAGAGGGTTAAAAAGGTGGAGTATTGGTGCCGATACCAATCCAGAATCCTCCCTATACTCCAGACCCTCAGCAGTGTACAGGGAACATGAGTTTGGATCAGTGATGTCTGTCACTCTTATATAAAGACTGTATGCGATGTACAGTGTGGTTTGATGTGGAAAACATACTATTTTGATTCTGTGCATGTTGGATAATGTGTATCCCGATGAACTTTGTCTGCATTTAACATTAAATACTTCCAGTAGTCTGTTAAAGGTGTGTTCAGTAGTTCTTTCTTTGTGCATTTTGAGTATCACTTCCATAATGGTGTTCAGCATCGCACTGCCATCTATCGACGAGTTTTACATAAATTAGACTACTTTTAGAGAGCTGTCTACAAAATGAATCCCCTTAACTGTGGAACCCGTTTTACCTGATAAATCACCATAAGAAGCGTCTTCCATTGTCTATTTGAGCTCTTCACGTTTGGTGAATCACCGCGGCTGACGTAAACACGGTGAAGTACAATACATTGAGGGGACCATTAGTTCACCCAAAAATGAAAATTAGCCCATGATTTACTCACCCTCAAGGCATCCTAGGACTTTCTTCTTTCAGACAAATCCAATCAGAGTTATATTTAAAAACGTCCTGGCTCTTCCAAGTTTTATAATGGGTGTTATTTTTTAATAGTCCAATAGAAGACCAATAAAGCACATCCATCCATAATAAAAAAATGCCTCACACAGCTGCGGGGGTGAATAAAGGCCTTCTGTATTGAATCAATGTGTTTTTGTAAGAAAAATATCCATATTTAAAACTCTATAAACAGTCATTTCTAGTTTCTGCTAACTGTCGTTCCGGCGGATGACGTAGGACCAGTGTTACCAAGACCATGGTTTTCCCGGCTACTTTAACACTGTTGCCGCAGGTTGAAACGACCCCAAAAATGTGATATCTGGCCCCTAGAACCCCACCAAAAATGTGTATTTTACCCCTGGAATGCGATTTTTAATGGGGGACCCCCTCGAAACACAGTTGGGCTAGTTTGGGGCTAGCTGTGAGTAGCAATTAGCCTTTTTCACACTTCTGTGTTTCTGGCTTCCGGATTGGCGCTTGCAGGGTAAAAGTTTTTCTGGTGACAACAGCAGCCGTACTTAACCAGAATGAACTCAAGAATCAAATTAGATCCTATGAAAATGCTTGATCTGCCGGTACTGTACTCTACAAAGCGCAAACATTTCACAATTATCTGTTTGGTCAGCTCGGGTCATCACAAATACAAGTTTGTTTAACTCTAAATAAGTTTGCCATTCTGTCCGTTTGGTGCTGGCTGTGCATTATGACTCTCCATGTGATTTTTTTCTCTATTATTATTATTATTAAAGCAATGTTGTATTTTCTACTTGCTCTCCTTTGCATTATTAATGTGATGGTGTAAATGTGCGTTGTATAATGTGCCCCGAAGATCTACTGTAGGTCTACTTTTGTTTAAAAATGGGTATATGCTAATGATTACGATCATTATATTTATGTTGAAAAGAAACATTTTTCCAGATATACAACCCACATGCATCCCAAGCACAACCCCCTGGAAATAAAGTAGAAATTAAGGTAGTTGAGTGAAAGCATCGTGGTTTGTTTAATTCATGCTTAGAGAAAGGCATTGAGGCCATGGCAAGAAGATAACATATCCATTTGACCACATAAACATGCTTTATTTCAACATCCAAAATAATTAAAAACATCTCGAAATACTATACATGTACAAAATAAGTACAGATCCTTTGTTGGAACCATCGGAGGGTCTATTTCGCTTCTGTGGTTTTTCTTTTCTGCCGCCTCTTTTCAGTTTGCATGAGAAGCCTTTCACTGAAAACAAATCAAACAAACGAAAACAAAAAGAGATGTGCATTGCATTTTGAGAGTAGAAATAAAATCTGGAAACGGGGGGGCAGCGGCATGTACAGACAAAAATAAGACTTCTCAGGAATTGGGAACGGAAATGAGACGAACTGGCAATCAGTCCATCCACTTAAGCCATATCAGATTAAGTGCAAATCTACAGTAACCAGCCGTTTGATTCTCCTCGTCTGCTGACACTTTGATAAGAGCAGTTGCATCACATTGACATTCTGTTGACATTTAGCACCAAAACGGCCCTGCGAGTGACAGCACCAAAACAAACGCTTTGGTTTCTGGCAAACAAACACACCACAGACAGGACCTGGAGAGCAAGTAGCACCTTTTCAACCTGTTACTAATCGTTTACTTGGTTTGAATTAAAAAAACGCCCTTGTTTTTCCCCCCAACATCTGTTTTTGTCCTGAGGTAGCCTTTATATCAAGATGATGACGTTGCACCATTGAGCTAACTGTGATGTTTGGCGAGTTTTTCTCACTTAGAAGGAACAAGACACTCGGCTGTCGTTTGTCATATTTATTCAACACCAGAGAATGGTACATTAGCATTTGCTTGTTTCTCATTGTCCTTTTGCAGTGGTAAAAAAAAACGGCACAAAAAGTCACCAGATGGTCATTTTCTTTGGACTCAGGGCGTATATATATATTATTTTCTTGTTGTCAGCTAGCCTTAAAAGGATTCTCGCTAAGTGTCCATGCTGGCTGAGGCAGTGGTCCTCAATTTAGGTTTAAAAATGCTTTTTTGTTTTTCTCCAGAGATGGGAATCGCACCATCCTCAAGGATTCAGGAGTTAAGCACATGGACCGATTGCAGCCGAATAAGAGTTGGAGCTTTTGTTTATGAACAGGAAAGGTTGAGAATGCATTTGCTAGAAAAAAAATAGCAAAGTCATGTTCAGATTTGAATTTTTACAAGAAGCAGACTGGGCCAACTTCTACGCCGAATTCCTGATCGGGAGCACCAATGTCCATAGGAGCGATATCAATGATTGGCAGACGAGATGTTTTCGTTGTCTTATAGTCAATGACTGTCTTGCCCCATGTGCCAGTGTGTGACTGCGGAGAAAAGCAAGGAAGAAAAAGACAAATTAGATTGCACCTGTGCATTTTTGTAGCTCAAAACCCTAAATTTAGCATTTTACTGCTTTCTGAAATCAATGGGGTTTTTGTGAGTGAGTTTGTGGTTAAACACAAGCTCAAGATATTTGAACGCTTTATTCTACAACATAAAATGCATCAGTAAACCCCCTCGGTGGTGATTTTCCCAAAGCTTTACTTGCTGGCTGCTAAAAATGGGTCTACAGAGGTTACTCGTCGTGTTGGAAACAATTGTAACTCAAACTTACAGGGAAAATCTTTTTAAATAAAGATCGAAAAAGCTAGCGATGGTGATGGTTGAGTCATTCTTCTGGCGCTTGCATTTAAGCTTCAAAACGAGTAAAAGCTGCGCTCATTTGTGAAGATTATCAAATGTCAAAAAAATCATAAACTTGCATTTGTCACAAAGCTTGTTTTCTGCAATAATCCAAAAGCTAATGGAAAATCCCTATGGGTTTTAGTTGAGGTGATGCAGACTGCAAAGACACGTCATTCCAACAATACATCGTATGGGTCAAAATTATTGATTTTTCGTAAGGATATTAAGTAAAGATCATGTTCCATGAATGTATTTTGTAAATTTCCTACCGTAAATATATCAAGCTTAATGTTTGATTAGTAATATGCGTTGCTAAGAACTTCATTTAAACAACTTTAAAGGTGATTTTCTCAATATTTAGATTTTTTTGCACCCTCAGATTCCAGATTTTCAAATAGTTGTATCTCAGCCACATATTGTCCTATCCTAATAAACCATACACCAATGGAACGCTATTTATTCAGCTTTCAGATGATGCATAAATCTCAATTTCGAAAAATGGACCCTTGTGACTGGTTTTGTGGTCCAGGGTCAGAAATGAAGAGTAAGCGCTCACCGTGCAGCCGTCCTCGCTGACTCTGTATGTGAAGCGGCTGTTGCCCTCCGCTCTGATCTCGATGTCGTTGGAGCCCTGCAGGAGCAGAGCCTTCTTCAGGTTGCCTGTGGCCTCGTCCATGTAGGCGATGCTGTTCTTGCAGTGGTAGGTGATGTTCTGAGAAGCCTCGTTGGACATCAGACGCATGAAGGTCAGCTGGATGTTAACATCCTCTGGATCAGAACCATCGCTGCCATACTGGAACTGTACAGAAGACACAGCAGAACATGACCACCATGCCCTATTTCCAGAGCACTAGAGAATATGCTGCAGTTTTGTACTTTTAATGTTCCAAAGAACATCTCATGCTCGAGTGGAAACAAGAAAATCTTTGTTTTATTGTTTGTGCAAAAGGTCACATAAAGTAAGTCAAAAATTAGATTAATGACAGAAATAATGCGGAATCTGACATTTTCTTTCATATTAAGCCATATTCATAGTTCACCAAATTTTTAAATAATCCAAATTTTAATACAATTGTTTTTTAAATAAAATAAAAGAGTTTTAATAAAAAAAACTCTATTTAAGAAAAATCTTTTATGTAAATTTGTACACATAAACAAGCATTTTAACATGTATTTTATACAATGTATTTCATAAAATGAAAGAAATATTTAAAAATTCTGAACTATTACTATTTACAAGTCATAAAATTAAAGTTTTAAGTAATTAATATTTGAATTAATTTAAATAAAATTTCTTAAAACTATTGTTTACGTTTCATATGATATGATATGATATGATATTATATTATATTACATTATATTATTATTTATGGTTTGCTGGAACTTTTTTCAGACTTCAACTGAAAATTTATATTGTGCACATAAACATTTAATATTTGTAATATATTCTAAAATAAAATAAATATTTCAAACGTTGGACTATTTCTAGATCATCAAAGTTTTTAGAAAATTCACAAAACATATTTTACATTAACATTTACTCCTAAAACATTTATATATTTATTTATTTATTGTTTGATTGTTTGTTAGAACTGGTTTCAGACTTTTATTCTGACTAAAAAAACACTTGTATTTATATATGTACATAAACATGTATTTTAAATATTATTTTAAATGTCAAATCTATTTTAAACAATGTAATGCATTTAATAAATTCTCAGCTAAATAAATCTAGCTTCTGGTTATTTCTCAGACCGTATCTCTCTGAATAAGCTCCTGACGTACCTGGAAGCCATTGGGCATGGACTCTCCGAACCAGACGTGCTTCTTCTCTCTGATGTTCTTGCTAGTGTACCAGTTCTTCATGGGGATGGTGTTCTGAGACGGGCTGACGCAGGTCTGACCAGACTCCATGTTGCAGAAGACCTTGATGGCGTCCAGAGGAGAGCCCTGGTTGGGATCCACCCAGTAGGAGCCTTGCAGCAAACACAGGTTCAAGTGAATTTCAGAGCTTCGAAATGCATGATAAGTACAATATACAGCGGTGGCCAAAATGATTAGAACACTAGTATCTTCAGCAGCTAAAAATGGTTTTAAGTCAGTTATTTGTATCTTTTGCTGTAGTGTGTCAGTAGGAAATATCTTTCCAAACATTCATTTTGCCATTAATTGTAATAATCCAGTGAGATGTTTGAGATCTGATCTGATCATCATCCAGTCTGTCTGGAATGACATGAAGAAACAGTAAACTGATATTTCCTACTGACACACACTACAGCAAGAGATCGAAATAACTGACTTAAAACCACTCTGGTGGAAATACTAATTGTGGCCAGGAGTCTGAAGCTGCTGACCGCTCTTCCAGTCTGAATGGCTCATCTTCAGGTCGCGGCACATGCGGGCAGGGTTGGCCTGGGTTCCCTCGGGGCTGCGGATGTTCTCGATCTTCTGGCTCAGAGATTTCAGGCTGGTGTCCACCTCAGTGTCGCGGTCGCGAACGCTGGCGTCGTCGGCTCTGTAGCCTCCACGCAGAGGATCTGGACCCTTCTCTCCCTGAGGCATGGGGAGGAACGGCTCGCCGATGCCCGAGGGTCCAGGAGGCCCTGGGGGTCCGGGAAGACCAGGAGCACCCTGGTGAAGAGAGACATCCACATGAGTGCATCCAATGGAATGTTCTTTAAAACAAAGACCACTAAAAAGCATAATTTAGCAGTGAAACAGTGCTGATTTCAGACTTACAGCAGGTCCCATTTCTCCAGAGCGACCCCGGGGTCCAGGAGGTCCTACAGGTCCGGGTATACCATTCATACCATCCTTACCAGCCATGCCGTTGGAGCCAGAAGATCCCTATCAGCAGAAGAAAAGCGTTTGAGGATTGTCCTGCGGTTTCTCATTTGTGTTTTCAGAACAAAACGAAACAAAACAAAAAAAGATCGTGTTCCATGAAGATATTTTGTAAATTTAGTAATATGCATTGCTAAGAACTTCATTTGAACAACTTTAAAGGTGATTTTCTCAATATTTAGATTTTTTTGCACCCTCAGATTCCAGATTTTCAAATAGTTGCATCTCAGCCAAATATTGTCCTATCCTAACAAACATCGATGCAAAGCTTATTTATTTAGCTTTCAGATGATGTATAAATCTCAGTTTAAAAAATAAATTATTTTTATGGCTGGGTTTTGACACAAATTATGTGATTCGATTCGATTCTGACTCATAAGCTTTCGATTCGATTCGTTTTAATTAAACACTGATTATTTTGGATATATATCAGGTTGAGTACATGCCAAATTTTCTCAAAAAAAAAAAAAAAAATCTCTCAACTAATGCTGTAAAATATACACGAGAGTCAGTTGGTACTACACTACTATAATATTAAAGGTTAAAATTAACTGATTTATATACAAATGCTTAAATTACACTCAATTAAGTGTTTATAATTTATAATATTATATTTTATAATTATAATATTATATTTCTACTCCAATTCGTTTTTTGAAACATAAACATTTAAATGGTGGCTGTCATAAAAGCTTGACAGATTTATTCAAACAAGTTAAATATTAAAAATTATAACGAATATGTTACATGGTGCATATATTTAGCGAAATGCTCCTCTCTAGAGTTAATTTTTCTAGTTGCCTAACAAGTTTATGGTCAGCAAATGTGTTTGTTTCTGAGGTAAATGTGACGTTATGTGACATTGATACGGGATAATCTTTCTTTTAACATACCTTCGGATGTTCATTCATGTTTATTTCATGCTGAAACTGTTATTAAAGCGGAGGAGACAATCAGTTCATGTGCTGCTTCTTAAACTGATCTGTCACTCACATTAAACAGCACCAAAATGAGAGTTTGTTTCATAGAAACAAAGTACAAAATGTATCGTGATTTATTGGATACGATGGGCGATACAATGTTCCACTCATTGATTGAAAACAGGCTAGATTAATTGATTCTTGGGATTTAAGAATAGATATTGTTTCGTAAAAATGAAAATTGATTAAAATTGTTCGATATACTAATATTTTATGGTGTTTTGTGGAGTCGGACAGCGCTTGGTCACCGTCTACTATTGCTGTATGGAAAAGAGCAGCATGCACATTCTGCCAAACATCTACTTTAGTCTTTCACCGTACTGCGAAAAGCTCTATAGAAATGAACTTGATATAAAATCCATGTGCTACTTACACGAGGTCCAGCAGGTCCAGATGGTCCGGCGGGTCCTTGGTCACCAGGGGGTCCCTAAAAACGTTCAGAAATAACTTGAGTAAGCCACTTGGAGTGTTTGTGAAGGAGTTTGTGGAGGATCTGGATGTATAGATTGACTCACAGGAGGTCCAGGAACTCCAGCCATTCCAGAGAAGCCGCGGTGTCCCTTCATGCCTCGGTCTCCAGCCTCTCCCGCCTCACCCTTATCTCCTCGAGGACCAGCTGGACCCTGCATTACAGAGACCAGAACCATCAGCCTGCCTGCTGATGAAAAACAAGCTGGATAACTGAATAAAAATGATAAATTCATACTAGAGCACCACGAGCACCAGAAGGACCAGCAGGACCGGAAGAACCGGCGGGACCCTGGGAAGCAGTGAGAAAAACAAAACATTAAACATTAACATGAGCATGAGATAATTCAGCATATGTATGTCATGTCAGCAGTTTAGCGTTATTAACTAAAACCATTAAAAATGTCATTGCTTTAAATAAAATAAGACATAAAAAAGCATGCTTATTTTTTTAACTAGTTGCCAAAGCAATAATTCAATTTTTTTTTTTGAGGTTTTTTAAAGAAGTCTCTTCTGCTCACCAAAGCTGCGTTTATTTGATCAAAAATACAGCAAAAGCAGTGATATTGTGAAATATTTTTACTATTTAAAACAGCTGTTTTCTATGTGAATATGTGTTAAGCTGTAATTTATTTCTGTGATCAAAGCTGTATTTTCAGCATCATTACTCCAGACTTCAGTGTCACATGATCCTTCAGAAATCATTCTGATTTGCTGCTCAAGAAACATTTCTGATTATTATTATTATCAATATTTAAAACACTTGAGTACTTGATTTAACTAAAACCATAAAAATTACATTACTTTAAATAAAACATAGAAAACATGCTTATTTTTTTAGCTAGTTGCCAAAGCAATAATTCTACTTTTCCTTTAGTTTCACGTCAAGTACTAAAAGCTCTATAAATCTATGAATGAAAAATGTAATGCTGAATAAACGAAAACTTAAAAGACTATATGGACAGTAAAAAACACTTTTAAACTTTAAAATTAAAATGCAAACACAAAATATTAACAAAACTATAATAGTATAGAAATTATACTAAAACAACACTTATATAACGCCACCTGTTGGCGTGGATGTATTACATTTATCTGTTCATTATAAAAATGCAAACAGAGGCTTTTGATTCAAAGGATTCTGGTAATGTTTTTGCATATAGAAACTCACAGCCTCTCCACGATCTCCAGTCTTGCCCGATGGACCCATGGGGCCAGGAGCTCCAGGAGCACCAGGGGCCCCAGGAGGGCCGGAGTTGCCTGTCTCACCGCGGTCTCCCTACAGAAAACGGGGATTTCAGAGAAGTGCTCTTTCACACTGCAAGCACTTTTAACATATTTACAGCATATGCATTCATTTATTACACATGAGATAATAAATGAACCCAGATAGGGTGATAATGACTACCATCAATCTGTTTTAACAATCTTTATGTATTTATTTAAATTCTTGTGCTTGTGTTCATGTTGCATTGCTTCTTTTTTTGTTATTGAGGAGGGATATGGGTATGGTTATGTGTAAGGGTGAGTTAAGGGCTAGTTCTGTTGACAGATGTAATTACACACAGGTATTTTTTTTAAATACGAGTACAACGTAACATGTACACAATAAGTGCATCATATCAATCAAATGATTAATTTTAATATCAGTGCATAGTAGTATTTTGCTTATTCATTTTGTAATTATACTTTTTTGACCTTATTTTAATTTAGAGACTAATATTTGTACTTATATATAATAATAATATATAAAACACGTAATACAAAATAGGTCCCTTGTCTGTTTTAAAAGTGCAATGTACAAATATTGCAATTAATATTTTTTGAAATAAAATAAGTTCATAAGCTGCATGCATAGATACAAAATGAATCAGAGAACGCTATTTTAGTTGTAGACAATTTTTAATATATAAAAGCTTTTTATGAAAAAAATAGTGCTGCCAAATGATTAATCGTGATTAATGGCATCCAAAATAAAAGTTTTTGTTTAGATAATATATGTGTGTGTGTACTGTTTATATTTATTATGTATATATAAATACACACACACACACACATGCATGTATATATTTATATAAATATTTACACGTATATATTTATATTCATATATAAATATATTTAATATATAAACATAACATATTTTTTCTGAAATATGTAAATGCATGTGTGTGTATTTATATATACATAATAAATATACACAGCACACACACATATATTATGTGAACAAAAACTTTTATTTTGGATGCGATTAATCACGATTAATCGTTTGACAGCACTCTACAAAGATGTTTGAGTATATAACGCCTGGATTGGATAGGGTTGCGCTCACCTTTGATCCAGAGGGCCCGTCACGGCCAGGAGCTCCATCATGTCCAGGGTTACCCTGCAGAGACGAGACACAGACATGACTCCATCATACTGCGCAGAATGTAGCCGATTCTGATTAAAGAAACCTCTCGAGATGCGTGGAGTTATCTCACCTCACGACCAGCTTCACCAGGAGCTCCACCCAGTCCAGGAGGACCCATGGGTCCAGGGGGCCCGCGCTCTCCTAAAGGCCCCGTGGGCCCCTGCTTACCCGGCTCTCCCTGAGGAGATGGATGAGGAGTGTTGTGAAGAAGGGCAACTAAAGCAAAGTTTACTGAAGGCAACATGAAATGGTACAGTACTCACCAGTGTTGGGGAGTAACGAGTAATTTCATTACAAAATAAGGTAACACTTTATTTTAAGGTGTCCTTGTTATACGTTACATGTATTTACTATTAGAATAACAATTAATTACTTGCAAGTAACCCTAAGCCAAACCCTAATTTTAACCATATAGTAAGTACATGTAATTAATTAATATTACTCAGTACTTAAAGGTATAGTTACACTGTAACAAGGACACCTTAAAATAAAGTGTAACCCAATATAAATGTAACTGTAATCTGTTACAATTAAAGATTTGACAGTTTTTATTTTAGTAAGCGATAAGCTTATATATCTTCATTCATTTTTGAACTCAGCATCAAATTAGGCGTTTTATTTGCAAATCATCAGGAATTTTTCTTCAAGATGCAGGGTTGAGTTATTATTGGCTCGTTGATGATTGGGCATGCATAAATGCATAAATGGAAATGTCTGATAAATGCATAAATGATGTGTCAAAATTAACCCTTTGGTTGGTGATGCTGAACATTTTCATAAAGCATTATGAAAACAAATGTGGTTTTTTGGTTACACTTTATTTTAAGGTGTCCTTGTTACAGTGTAATTGTACATTTAAGTACTGAGTAATATTAATTAACTACATGTACTTACTATATGGTTAGGATTTGGCTTGCATGTAATTATGCATAATTTATTGTAATTATAACATGTGTAACTAGCACATCAGTGAATCCTGCACATGATCAGGAATGTGCATTAAGAAAGTAAATGCGGTCAGTTCTCATTTCAGTGTTTTAAAACATCAAATATGAATCAGATCACTTACAGAAGGTCCGGGGAGACCGCCGAAACCTCTCTCTCCTCTTTGTCCGGGAAGACCAACAATACCACGAGATCCAATAACACCAGGAGGTCCAGGAGAACCAGCGGGGCCCTAAAGACCAGGCAGAGCAAAGTGAGCATTAATCTGCAGCTCACAGAGGCATGTTTCAGAGACGTTTGTGGCTTGATGACTTACAGCAGGGCCGTCGGGGCCAACGCTACCCTTCTCTCCGGAGGGTCCTGGGGGTCCGCCGGCCCCGGCCTCTCCAGGGCGACCTGCGGGGCCTCGCTCGCCACGGGCTCCTCTCTGTCCTTCTTTACCAGCACCACCGGTTGGGCCTGGGGGTCCTGCAGCACCCTGAGGCAAAACAGAAGACATGCAATCAAATTAAATGTTCAGACAAAAATTTACTTTACATTTATTTCAATGTATCCCCTTAGATTTTGAGTTAATATTTAATATAATATATAGTTAGCTTATTTAGTTAATATATATATATATATATATATATATATATATATATTTGAATGCTGTCAAATGATTAATCGTGATTAATCACATCCAAAATAAAAGTTTTTGTACATAATATATATGTGTGTACTTTTTATATTTACTATGTATATATATACACACATACAGTATATATTTTGAAAGCATGTACATTTATTTACATGCATATATTTATATTCATATAATTTATGTTATGTATAAATACATTTAATATATAAACATAACATATTTTTCTTAAATTATATACATGCATGTGTGTGTATTTATATATACATAATAAATATACACAGTACACACACATATATTATGTAAACAAAAACTTTTATTTTGGATGCGATTAATCACGATTAATTGTTTGACAGCATTAATTTATTTATATAATATAGTTAATATATTATAGTTAATACTATATTTCAATAATTTAATGATGCATGTTCACAGCTCTCAGATGAAAGAATTTGTGGACGTTAATTTCTGAGTGAAAATTGATTGAAAAAGAAAGTACTATTTTTAGTTTTTCTGCTTTAAAATTTCTACTTTAAAATTGTCCATTAATGTTCATGACACACATGTAAACAAATAAACATTTCATATTTTTAGTGTTTTGATTCTTATTTATTTTAATTTTATTTTTTAATTAATTAATTATTCTATTTTTGTTTTTGGTTTAGACCTGGTTTATAATGAAGGTTACTTACAGAAGGACCTGGAGGTCCGACTCGACCGGCAGCGCCAGGGAATCCAGTAGCACCCTGTTAATAAACAAAGACACTCTCAAACACTCAAATATTATATTGGAGAAAGTATATACACTGGCACAAACTAGTATTGCTACATATTAAAAAATATTACAGTCAGCGTTTTACGTAACAAAATATCACGTGAATGTAACTTTTTCATTTCACAGAAAAGCATGTTAGGGGTTAAATTATGAAATCCACTTCTGTGAACTTTACAATAAATGAGTTTACACTGAATAAATATAAATTATATGATATATATATATATATATATATATATATATATATGCAATGACAATTACGCATTTTAAGTGGCAACGTTAACTGAAATATATATATATATAAATATATATATATATATATATATATATATATATAAACTTGAATTTATTTTATTTCAGCTACTTGCCAAAGCAACATTTCTCATTTTCATATTAAATAATAATGAAATAAAAGTTAATATAAACTCTATAGGGCATCTTAATAATAATAATAATAATAATAATAATAATAATAAAAACTAAAACATTAAGTAAAATTAAAATAAAAACAAAAACTCATAAATAAAACCTAATAAAAAAATATGTGTCCCTATACTACAAATCCAGTCATAAGGATACATTTTTTTAAAATTGCGATTAATACATCATCTGGAAGCTGAAAATTTGTCTGAGATACAACTATTTGAAAATCTGGAATCTGAGGGTGCAAAAAAATCTAAATATTGAGAAAATCTCCTTTAAAGTTGTTCAAATTAAGTTCTTAGCAATGCATATTACTAATCAAAAATGAAGTTTTGATATATTTACGGTAAGAAATTTACAAAATATCTTCATGGAACATGATCTTAATATCCTAATGATTTTTGGCATAAAAGAAAAATGGATAATTTTGACCCATACAATGTATTTTTGGATATTGCTACACATTAAGATTGGTTTTGTGCTCCAGGGACACAAATATAAAAATGGACTTTGTATTGTGTTTTTTTTTTTTTTGTGATAAAGTACTGATAGCATTGACTCTTACAGGAGGTCCAGCACCACCGCGAGCACCCTTAGATCCAGTAGCACCAGAAGGTCCCTGTCAAAGACAACAGCAGACAGTAAGTGAAGGACACTCATATAAACAGCAGAGCGGTGGAGCTGTAGATATAACTTCACCTGTGGGCCAGCGGCTCCGACGGGTCCAGTGGGTCCAGGAGCTCCAGCATCACCCTTGGGTCCAGAGTCACCGGTCTCTCCCTTAGCACCAGGCTGTCCGTTGCCACCCTGCATCGAGAACAGAGACACTTCAGCTCAGTGCTGGTCAATACCAGACGATGGCAACTGATTGGGAAGAGACTGTTAAACTCACAGGAGGTCCAGCAAAACCAGCAGGTCCAGGAGGACCGACCTCTCCACGCTCGCCCTGAGAAAACACCACACACACATCGGTTTGCATTAAAGCACTCGCATTTAAATCAAATGCACTCTTCCAAATCAACTCCATAAAAATAACAGCACACTGTAAAAAATGACCGAAACTGAAAATACCATTTTAGCTTTTCTACTTCAAAATTTCTAAACTAATTCAAGGTGATACTTGCATTTCTTTGGAATTATTTGTGAAAGTTACAAGCAATTTCTGAGTGAACTGATTCAACAAGAAAGTACTATTTTTAGTCATTTGCCGTTTCTTTGTAACTATTTTACTAGTGATTTACGAGTCGAAACATTTTAACAAGACCTCTTACAATACAGTTACATTTTTTACTTCAAAATTTGGTAACACTTTAAAATAGGGAACACTTATTCACTATTAACTATGACTTTTCCCTCAATAAATTCATAATTTGCTGCTTATTAATAGTTAGTAAGGTAGTTGTTAAGTTTAGGATTAGGGATGTAGAATAAGGCATTAATATGTGCTTAATTACTACTAATAAATGGCTAATATTCTAGTAATATGCATTACTAGTTAATAAAGTGTTCCCCAAAATTTTAATTCAGTGCAGCTTGCCGTTTCATTGCATTATGTATTTGCTTGTAATTTTATTTTTTGGGTTCAGTGGAGTTATTGAGTACTTGTGCAGTCTCAATTTGATTATAAATGTGCAATTGCATGCAGTCTTGAATGATTTGTGGTCTTTACGTCCATGTTTCAAGAGGTTTTCAGTAGCATCCTGATAACTTACAGGGGCTCCACGAGAACCAGTCACTCCTGGAGGTCCAATAGCACCAGCCTCTCCCTAAAACAATTAGGAAATTAGGAAAATGATTTAGAGCTGAAAATAGTTTAGGTAAAGCATAAATATCTCCCAATGCTAATGATCTTTTACCTTCTCACCAGGAGCACCAGAAGGTCCAGAAGATCCAATAGGGCCGGTCATTCCACGCAGGCCATCCTTACCAGGACCTCCATCAGGGCCCTTGGGTCCACCATCACCCTAAAGAGGAAGGAGAACTGTTGTGAACGTATACAGCAGGAAGTGACATCATCAACACCACAGCTGCTGCCAGCATCATTTAGATTTGCTTCCCTTGTGAAAAAGAAGTGCGCTTTATTGTATTGAATGTGCGCTTATAGTGCTTTTTTTTTAACTACTTGCATATACTATAATATAATTATATAGTATTATGTAATATAATATAAAAGGTCACTTAATAGAGTGCACTTTCATGACTGTGTTTCTTATCAGATTTAAGTTCACTTTTAAAAAGTGTTCTTTGTAATAATGTCAATAGCCAAAAATACATTGTATGGGTCAAAATTATCAATTTTTCTTTTATGCCAAAAATCATTAGGATATTAAGATCATGTTCCATGAAGATTTCCTACTGTAAATATATCAAAACTTCATTTTTGATTAGTAATATGCATTGCTAAGAACTTCATTTGAACAACTTTAAAGGAGATTTTCTCAATATTTAGATTTTTTTGCACCCTCAGATTCCAGATTTTCAAATATTGTCCTATCCTAACAAACCATACATCAATGGAAAGATTATTTATTCAGCTTTCAGATGATGTATAAATCTCAATTTCAAAAAATTGACCCTTATGACTGGTTTTGTGGTCCAGGGTCACATATATTTTCTGTAATAAGTGCTCTTTTCTGCTAAAGTCTTTTTCACAAGGGCATGCCCATGAAAACGAGGTTGTTATACAAAAATGATTCAGTCGTAATGCTTTAATTCTGTGTTGTTGTGAGTCTTACTCTGTCTCCTCTGGCTCCAGGCATGCCTCCGGCGCCGCGCTCTCCAGGCATTCCCTGCAGTCCAGCGGGCCCCACACCACCAGGGGCCCCGGCGGCTCCGGGCTCTCCCTAAACACACATGAACACAGACAGAGGTCAATCATTTCTCAAATCACGATTCTGAGTCACAATGACATCGAACTAGGATCCTTACCTTAGCACCATCATTACCAGCAGAACCAGGGGCCCCTCGAGGACCGGTGGGGCCACCAGGTCCAGTGCTTCCACGCTCTCCGGGGAAACCTCTGTCACCCTGTGTGAGACATTTACTAATATCACTCTCTGATATATATAACCAATAACACAATCTGTGCACTAGAGCAGTCAGGTAAGCAGAAGCACAAATATTATCAATATATATTATTACAATTTTTAAAAAATTATTTATTATTTATTTTTATATTTAATAATATCTATTTTATTTTATTTTATTATTATTTATTTATTTTTAATTTAATTTAATCTAATTTAATTTAATTTAATTTAATTTAATTTAATTTAATTTAATTTAATTTAATTTAAAATTTTCCAAACAGGTCAATAAAGGTGAATATCAAAATACAATTCTTCAAAATCATGTTTTAAAAATAAGGAATTGGGTAAATTTTGTCATATTGAGCAATTAATCGATTGCCTGAATTGTGTAACTTGCACTTTTAAAAATGGCTTTACTGTAATAAATAAACCAGACTCATTTCTGGTCTCTTAAATTAGTTGGAAAGCTAATTCCGAGTGGTTTTTGACTTAAAAATATACCAATTTTGCATGCATTTTTTTTCTGTATAAGTGTTAAAAATGTATGATTAATGTGGCTGAAATAAGACCAAGCTGATAAAAGACAAAAAAAAAAAATGGTTTTAGTTCAATTTATATATTGCAAATTATACAATTCATGCAGTCATTTGGTTGCTTAATATGATATTATAAGTTTCCTACAAAATTTACACATGGACAGTTTTTATTCTTGAAACAAGATTTGCAAGAATTTTATCTTGATATTGACTAAACCATAACAGTGCATGGACAGACAATAAATAAATAAATAAATAAATAAAGTATATAAAATTAAAATATCATTCAAAACATTTTTTTTATTTTTTTTTAAATCTAAAAAAAAAACATATTAAGATACATTATATTAGTGATAAATGCTAATTTTGCTTCTCATATAAATTAATTTTACTCCAAAGACATTTTTACAGTAAAACATCACAATGATACTGATACTATTTTTTATTTTTTTTGCATTATTGTATCAGAACAAACTATAATTCTTGTACTGTTACTATTACTCTTGTGTTAGTCTTTAGTTTAAATGCTGCAGTGCAGCTGCGGTGGCTATTAAGGATTGATCGAGACGTGGCTCATCTGTGGGCTTTTTCATTAGGCAGGAGATACTCACTCTTGGACCAGAAGGACCAGAAGGACCAACATCACCAGGACCACCCTGTTGAACAGCAAACATAATCAATAAGAACAAACAGAACAAAAAACTGCACTGTGTAGAGAGTAATAGTGAGAGCAATTTTACACAACATGTATGTCATATGTGACCCAGGACCACAAAACCAGTCATAAAGGTGAATGTTGTGAAGTCATCTGAAAGCTGAATAAATAATCTTTCCATTGATGTATGGTTTGGACAATATTTGGCTGAGATACAACTATTTGAAAATCTGGAATCTGAGGGTGCAAAAAAATCTAAATATTGAGAAAATCATCTTTAAAGTTGTTCAAATGAAGTTCTTAGCAATGCATATTACTAATCAAAAATGAAGTTTTGATATATTTACAGTAGAACATTTACAAAATATCTTCATGGAACATGATCTTAATATCCTAATGATTTTTGGCATAAAAGAAAAATTGATAATTTTGAGCCATACAATGGCTATTGCTACAAATATAAATCTGTGCTACTGAAGACTGCTTTTGTGCTCCAGGGACACATAACCTAAAAACATCACTCCTGAGTCAACACGCACCTGATCACCAGGTTTGCCCGTCTCTCCGGTGGCACCCTGTGGACCTGGCAGACCCTGTAGAGAGAGAATAAACAGGGATGGTTTAACTTCCATCGAACGACTAAATCAAAGATAATCAGGCACTAATCTTCACTCAAATGAAGAAGATGTGCACACAGATAAAAGCGCACCTGGAATCCAGGAGGACCGCCGGGTCCCTGCTCTCCTTTCTCTCCAGATGGGCCCTAAAACACGACAGACCGGGAAAAATCAGAGCAGAAACAGCAAGAGTTCACACTGCCACAGCAGATTCACATCGTATTAAACTTTGAGAGGTTTAAACACACATACAGCAGGTCCAGGAGAGCCAGGAGCACCGATATCTCCATCCTTGCCAGGAGCGCCCTACAGAAACACACCATAATGCACTGCTCAGACGGGATTCAAGCAAATACTCAAAGTTTCATAAAGCTCAGAAAGCGCTTTATATTCTACGTACCAAAGAACCAGGAGGTCCAGAAACTCCTCTCTCACCAGGCTTACCAGACTCACCCTAAGAGGAATACATCAAATGTGTTAGAAATTACATTTAAATGTATGCAAATCTGATATTCATGAAGAAATCTTTCTATTTTTCAAACAAACAAACAAACAAAAAAGTTTGCATAAAGCAAAGTCTGCAAAAATATTTTTTTGTATTGTTTTGTTTTGAGTATTGTATTTGCTCCATCAGGTTTTTATGGCTCATTTGGCTCGAAATGAAGGAAAAAAACACCTCAGTTTTATCCAAAAATATGCAATTTGGTGCAGATGCTGATATTTACATGGCTAGAAAGATGAAATTATGATTGCTTTTAATGAAAATCAATGAGATCTTTATAACAGTAGAGCAGATACTTACATAAAATTATATAAATATCATTTGTCACTCTATATCTCCAATAATGTGTTTTAGTAAGATTATATTGAAATGCTTAATTTTATGATCAAAACTTAATGTAAAACGCAGTTTCTTAAGCCTGATCATATTTGATACTCATATTTAACATGATTTTTATAAAAACTATGTAAAAGGCTTTTTACTTGTTTGAAACTAGTGCTGTCAAATGATTAATCGCGATTAATCACATCCAAAATAAAAGAATTGTTTCCTTAATATATATGTGTGTACTGTGTATATTTATTATGTATATATAAATACACACATGTATATATATTTAAGAAAAATATGCTATGTTTATATATTAAATATATTTATATTTAAATTATATAAATACAAATATATACTCGTAAATATTTTTAAAATATATACTGTATGTGTGTGTATTTAAATATACATAATAAATATACACAGCACACACACACACATATTATGCAAACAAAACATTTATTTAGGATGTGATTAATTGTGATTAATTGTTTGACAGCACTAATAAGAAACTTTTAAATGTGAGCAAGGACCAAAAAAACAGTCATAAGGGTACATTTTTAAAAATTGAGATTTATGTATCATCTGAATAAATAATCTTTCCATTGATGTATGGTTTGTTAGGATACGATAATATTTGGCTGAGATACAACTATTTGAAAATCTGGAATCTGAGGGTGCAAAAAAATCTAAATATTGAGAAAATCACCTTTAAAGTTGTTCAAATGAAGTTCTTAGCAATGCATATTACTAATCAAAAATGAAGTTTTGATATATTTACGGTAGGAAATTTACTAAATATCTTCATGAAACATGATCTTAATATCCTAATGATTTTTGGCATAAAAGAAAAATGGATAATTTTGACCCATACAATCTATTTTTGGCTATTGCTACAAATATACCCCAGCGACTTAAGACTGCTTTTGATCTCCAGGATCACACACATATATATATAGTTCATAAACTGATGGAGTAACTCACATCGGTTCCCTTTGGACCGGGGAATCCCATCACACCAGGAGCACCGCGGGATCCAGCAGGTCCAGGGGGTCCAGGACGGCCGTCTTGTCCAGGTGAACCCTATGGGTTAGAGAGAGTCATGCACACATTACTTTAATACAAGATCTCATATGAGACGTATACTGCATGCAAACAAAAACAAGGCGGTGAATTATAAATATAATATTCGTCTTACAGAAGGTCCAGCTTTGCCATCAGGTCCAGGGCTTCCAGGGGCACCAGTCATACCCTACAACAGGCATCAAGTTAGGTAAAATACAGACTCTTTATGCTGCTAATATGTTCCTACAAAGCATGAAGCTATATCTCACCTTGGATCCAGGCAATCCTGGCTCTCCCGGGCGACCAGACTCTCCGCTGGCTCCTTGAGGTCCCGCCGGTCCGTTAGCTCCGCGCTCTCCAGGGCCCCCCTGAAATGTGATTAAAGGGCCAGCTTTAGTTATTCAGCAGCAGAAATCATCTACAGGACCCTGGACAGCTCCTTCTCAATGCAGCGAATGGCATTAAAACACTTGAAAACACTCTGCAGGTTAATACAAAATGACAGCAGTTTGGATGTTGATATATGGGTTAAACTACTCTGTAAGAAGAACATTTCATATTTTTGACTTAAAATCAGTTCATTGGCACATATACTACTGGTCAACTGTTTGAAATCATTAAATTCAATTCAGTCAATTCAGTTCAAGTGAGCTTTATTGGCATGAATTGCACAGTATTGCTAAAGCATTGATATATAATACATAAACAAAACAAGAATGGATCTATAAATCATTCAGTAAATAATTACATGAATAATTTTGTTTATAAACAAGAAATAAGAAAATCGTTAATATATTGTCTTAATTAAAAAAAAAATGCTTTTATGCTCACCAAGGCTAAATAGAGTAAAAACAGTAATATTGATATATATATATATAATTATTATTATATAACTTAAAATAGCAGTTTTCTATTTGAATAGATTGTGCTTATATTTTTGCTGCTTAATGTTTTTTTTAGGATGCTTTGATCAAACAGCATTTATTTGAAATATAATTTTTTGTAAGAATATAAATATCACTTTTAATCACTTTAATGCATAGTTGCTGAATAAAAGTATGAATTTCTTGTTTTTTGTTTAAATCGTGTTTACCCCAAACTTTTAAATGCTAATCCATCACGGTTTCCACAAAAAAACATTCAACTGTTGATTTAAAATAAGCAGCAAATCAACATATTAGAATGATTTCTATAGGATCAAGCCCGGAGAAATCAGCATTGAAATCAAAGGTGTAAATTTGATTTCAAAATATGTTAAAATAGAAAACACTTTGTAACAATATTACTGTTTTTTTCTTTAAAAGCACATTTTCAAGTTACCAGACAAAACTGATTTGTGATTGATTTGTGATCTTACCCCGGGTCCAGGAGCTCCATCACTACCAGGAAGACCACGATTGCCAGGGGCACCCTTTTGTAAGAAAAACACAAAATATGAGAGATAAACAAACAAAAAAAGCATGCATGAATCAAACAAACAGGTGAGTTAAACCTACACGGCCTCCGGGGGGTCCGACAGGTCCAGCGCCACCAGGCTCACCACGAGCTCCTCGCTTTCCTTCTTCACCAGACGGTCCGGCCAGACCCTGGGGTCCAAGTGGGCCCTGGGACAGAAAACAGCAACTATTACTCTTACAGTGGAGGTTTCTGTGAATATTAGGAAATCATCTTTGCTTCAGAGAGACTTACAGGTTCTCCCTTGGGACCGGCATCTCCCTTAGTGCCTTGGGCTCCTGGATCACCCTGGAAATAAAAGAGCATAACATTTCTGATCTCAGTCCATTATGCTTCATTATTCAGAGTCTTCTGTATCTAATGCAACTGCGAGGAATACGTTCGCCCAACAATGAGGTAACACATTACTTAAAGTCTTTATGTATAATGCATTTTAAAAGTAGTTTTGTAATGCACGTTATAATGCATTGTACAATCTCTTGACCACAGTTCATACATTATAACATCCATTACTACTCTATGCATATTAGATTTGATTAAAATTATTTTCGACAAGATGTAATGTATTACAATGCACATGCATTACACCTTCTAATAACATTTATAATGCATTATACATAAAGGCTTTAAGTAAAGTGTTCCCATCATTTATTTACACCCGTATGCATTTCTTACTTCTATGTAACACAAAAGAAGATATTCTGAAGAATGTTGGTAAGCAAAATCGATGGGAACTGAAATTGTAGATACAGGTTTTAAATGACAGAGGGAGTAAATAATGAGTGAATTTTCATTTTTGCATGATCTATCCCTTTAAAGTACATTTGTAAGAGGTTTAGTTGTATTATTACTGCATCACACCTCCTGTAATCTCAATTTCAAATCAACTAAAAGCTGCAGGAATTATGTCCTGGAAGCACTGATGTATAACTACGCTTATCATGCATGCATAATAATAAAATGCAGTTTACACACATTGTTTCCCTTGGGGCCAGGAGCTCCAGAAGGGCCCGGGGGTCCAGCAGGTCCACGGGATCCTGGGAAACCAGGAGCACCAGCAATACCAGCAGCACCCTATAAAACATCACGCAAACCAATGAGATGTATATCTATGCATATATATATGTATGTATGTATGTATATATATAAAATACTTACAGGAGATCCTTTGCCACCAGGACCACCATCAGCACCAGGAGCTCCCTGTGCAATGAGAAGAAAACTCCATTATTATTTATATTTATATTCTCCACAACTCCATTAAATTAACTTGTTAACTTCAGATTTAGATTTTTTTTACAGCACTTTTCACGATGCAAATCATTGCAAAGCAGTTTTACAGAAAATTAAAGTTTCTACATTATATTTAGTAATAGCTTATCGCAAGTTGATGTCCATATGGCAGAAATATATTCATAATTTGTTTCGTAGATAATTTAAATGTTTGGTGGGCTATCTAGTTATACATTTAACACATGCATTTTTTATGCATTAATATCAATCGCTACCTTTCTTCTTTTTTCTCTTAAATCAACTCATCAAATATTTATTTCTGTTACGCTTTTCACAATTTTCGAAGCTACTTTACAGAAAACTATGTTTAATTTATCTTAATATATTCATGTCTTATAGTCTAATTTGTTGGATAATATAATTTGCATATCTCTCACTCTAAAAAATGGATAAAATATGGGTAAAATATGGACAAACCCAGTGGATGGGTTACTACCCAGAAGGTTGGGTCAAAACAACCCAATCGCTGGGTTTGTCCATATTTTACTCAGCGCTAGTTTGTATTTAACCCAGCATTTTTTAGAGTGTATATTAGTATTTACGTCGTTCTAATTAATCCGCTATTCTGCTTCTGCCATGCAAGCACAGGCGTTTCTCGCACATAAACAGCTGTGTAGTTTGATGGTGTTTTGTAAACACTCACAGCAGGACCAGCAGCACCAGAAGGTCCAGGGTTACCCGGCTCTCCACGGGCTCCTTGGGGTCCCTCTGAACCACGACCTCCAGAGGGGCCGGTTTCTCCCTGCAGAGGACAAAAAGAAAGCACTGGCTTGTCAGATTATTTATGGAAGGCCGACTCCAACTGGTTTAATTTATTAGTTTAGTATATTATATTGATAGACTCTATGCACAACAACAGGGGGCCAAGAAACAATCCATTAAATGCTGTCTGCATGTTTTCAGGTAAAACATAGTATGTTCAAGCATGTGCAATCATTTTTGTTTTGCATTTATGGATACATTAACTGTTGGCAGCTGCACTGATGAACATAAAAACATTAATAGTTCATAAAAGCGTGTTTGTACCTTAGCACCAGCGCCACCGGGGAATCCAGGAGCACCAGAGGGGCCAGTGGGTCCCTAACGGAGGAGAGACGTAATAAGAGCATTATAACAGATTAATAACACTCATCCTGCTGTAGCACAAGAAACTAAAGCATCATCAGTGTCACAGTGTAAAAAATAATCCTCGCAATTAGTTATAAGTAACTTTTAACTTTCACTTGATACATATTTCAAACACTTTGAAACAACTATTTTTTAAAATCAGCTCAACTGCTTGATTTTTGCATCTAAAATAAGTACTTCGGACATTATGCATTAATATATATACTTGAATAGAAGTTCTTGAATTTGCAGTAGATTGTTATAATAAATAAGAGCTGTATTTGAGACTCACGGGAGGTCCAGCAGCACCAGTGTTTCCATCATTACCGCGTGCACCCTGCAGAAAACAAGAAAACATTACAATCAACAGTATTTATAATGACACCAAATGATGGAAGATCCTGCCTTCAACAAGCCAGCATTTTATCTTCATGCCTCCAGAACTGTGTCATGTTTTAAGTTTGCACATGCCATTCACAGAAAATGCTTCGTTTTGATTGTGTTAGGTTTGTGGTGCATTCTCTATTTTGACATTTATATGTTTACTTATGGTGAATCAGTTTCAGAGCTGCGTTGTATTGAATTAGCTGAACGGTGTGTTAGACATTATAGTAAAAAATGAGTCTCTTATTAATTGACTGTTCAGAATAGGTCATGGTTTTCTAGTTTTTAGTCCACAAGATGAAGCAAAGCAGGGGTTTTTATAAACAATAAGACTTGGATGTGAGACTTACAGAAGGGCCGGCAGCACCAGGGCGACCTCTCTCACCGGGCAAACCACGAGGACCCTGAAACAAGCAGACAGGACGATGTGAGAAGATTGACATTGTTTTGAAGAACTTTACATGGACTTTAAATCCCATGCAGAGTCACTCACCATGACTCCAGCAACACCGCTCTCTCCGTGAACACCAGGCTCTCCCTGCGATCAGAGACAGACACAATCAACAGAGAAACAACACTACAGCGCCGCAGACTCAACTCTGGGAATAATCATCTCTGCATATATGAGAGAGATGGAAAATCTAACCTTAGGTCCAGCAGGTCCGGTGTCTCCCTTAGCTCCATCTAGACCAGAGAAACCCTGTAAGAGGAGACAGGGAACAAAACATTGCATCACTACTAATACATATACATATATATATATATATATATATATATATATACTATATTTTTTTCCAAGCAGTATTACACACACACACACACACACAAAAATAAAAATAGGTGGCTAAAAATATATAATATTAATGAAAAAATAAATAAAACATGTAAGATAAAATGCTAAATAAAATATTAAAATAAATATCATATATATATATATATATATATATATATATATTACACAGTATTGTACACTAAACAAAAAACACAATACAATAAAAAAAAATTAAAACACACATTAAACTGAATAAAAATTTATTAAAAAATAGATAAATACACATGAAAATGCAACATAATACATAAATCAAATTATATAAAAATAATAAATAATATTAAATTGTAAAAAAATATAAAATACACACAAAATATTTTAACAGTATACAATAGTATAATAATAGTTTTACATAGTATACAATAATAATGTATACATAAATAGAGGAAACAGGAAACAAAACATTACATTACTACTAAAAAATTAATATATCTATATTTTTTCTAAGCACTATTGCACACAAAATGAAAACATAGGTGGCTAATATTAATGAATTAATAGATAAAACATGTAATAAAATGCTAAGTAATATATATATATATATATATGTGTGTGTGTGTGTGTGTGTGTTAAGCAGTATTGCACACAAAACAAAAAAACACAGCATAAAAATATATAAACATAAATAGTACATGTTAACAATATTTATAAACATTAATAATTGAATAATGTAAAAACACAATAGGAAGGTAGGGTTATGTGCTGTTATACTCACTCTGTGTCCCTTGATGCCGGGGAGTCCAGGGGTTCCTGGGAATCCACGAGCACCCTGGGAAATAACCAAGAGAATATAATCATGATGATTGCTGGAATCTCTTTCCATGCATTTTGATTAGTTTGTCTAATAGGAAATAATGAGTTTAAAATGGTTTCATTCCGGTGAGCAAGCATCATATCTTATTCTACTCCTACTACTGCTACTGCATGTGTGCAATATGGTATTAATTAGTGTGTATCGATGAGGAAAGCATGCATGAAACGCACCTGAGGCCCGGCGGATCCGCGCTCTCCAGGACGGCCAGCTTTGCCAGCTTCACCCTGAGGAAGAGCAGAGGACAGATAAGAAGAGACTCGGAGCTGTATTATTTGGAACAGATGCAGCGAAGGAAATAAAACTCACATCCTCTCCGTTCTTTCCAGGAGGACCAGCAGGACCGCGAGAACCCATCGGGCCCTGCAAACATCAACAGCACAAGAATAATCACACACCACCGGAAAAATATGCACGCTTTTGAAGCAGCATGCTTTCATAATGTCATATTGACACTAAATTTCAAAACTGAAAGGAAGCAGAAGAAACTCACAGGAGAACCAGGCTCTCCAGGCTCGCCTGGGGGTCCAGTGAATCCCTGAGGGCCCTGTGAAAAATACAGATAAACACAGTTATATATCAGATGATGCATGCATGATAAACCACTCGAGTCCATTTGAATGAAAATTAAATGCATAACTGTCTAGAAAGTATTGCTGATTTATTTGATTTATGTGTTCTAATAAATCAACAAGATTTTGTAGTATAAGGTAAAACACTCGAAATAGACGTACAGGAGAACCTGAAGATCCAGGGGGGCCACGGGCACCCATGGGGCCCTAAAATTGAGAAAACACAATATTAGAACAGAGAAAGAAAAATATAGACATTAAAAACAAGTGTAGCACTTCATATATCATGCAAGAAGTTCAAACAGAGTCTTATGAAAGTGCATTAAATATTTGAATTAGTTTTGAATGACGGATCCAGGGTGGTTGATCACAGATATAATGCATGAGTTATAATAAATGAGATGTACACAACATGCTGAATATCCAGATTGTGAATTGCTGTGTGGGCAGATTGCACATGAGCTTTTTTGTTTTACACAATGCATTTCTGTTTGTTCTGTGTGAGTTCATGAAGGAAAGGAGAAGCTGACTTACTGGGGGTCCGGGGACAGCGGGGCCACTGGATTTCTCACTGCCGTAAGCCATCTGGGAAAGGAAAGACTGTAGGGGACGACAAGAACCGAAGAGTGAGGGTTTGAGGTTTGCTCTGTGATGATCTTCACTGAACTGTTTACTACTGAACTACTAAAGCATGGTTTTCCTTTTAATGCAGAAATATTTGGAAATAATCAACTCTTAGCTAATACACATGCTATGAAATAATCTATGTGGCATGTCACATATACCTAAGTTAAGTCAAGCCCTTAAAATACGTCTGTTTTGTTTTTATAGCGTGCATAGTCTGCTTTCATTCCTGTCGACCCACAATCTTCGTTATAGGAGCTGTTCACTTGAGCTGGTACTGAACTATAGAATAACAGAGGCTTTGTGCACCTCGTTTCCAGATTAAAATAAAATAAAATAAAATGACAAAATAAATTAAAATAAAATAAAATAAAATGACAAAATAAAATGACATAAAATAAAATAAAATAAAATAACAAAATAAAATAAAATGACAAAATAAAATGACATAAAATAAAATAAAATTACAAAATAAAATGACAAAATAAAATAAAATAAAATATCATAAAATGACATAAAATAAAATAAAATAACAAAATAAAATACAATAAAATGACAAAATAAAATGACATAAAATAAAATAAAATAAAATAACATAAAATGACAAAATAGAATGACAAAATAAAATGACATAAAATAAAATAAAATAACATAAAATGACATACAATAAAATAAAATAATAAAAAAATAAAATAAAATAAAATGAAACAAAAATAAAAAAAAATAAAATATTCTTTAAAACTTTTGCAAAATGTTAATTAATCATTTTATTTTTATTTATTTTATTTAATCTTATTTTTTTTAATGCTAAAGGAAATAATCCATGGGGCAGCAGTATGCATCATGGAGACAACAGAAAGATTTATGTTTCTGAATTGGGGCCAACTTGACAAGATTCTCTAAAACTTGATCGTAGTGACGCCTCAAATGCAGATTGATAATATCATAAGCTCAAAGCTGGGCTGCTTACTCCGCCGCCGAGGCCAGTGGTTCCAGGGGTTCCAGGAGGACCAGGAGGTCCAGGGAGTCCGTTCTCTCCGGGAATACCGTCTCTGCCAGGAGGCCCTGGAGGACCCTGCAGACAAACAGAGGAGATGCATGAGCCCCACACAATCACACCAGCAAAGCCAACTCTGTCGTGTATTAACATGATGATCCTTAGAAATGCAATACGCAAAAATGCAATGCTTTGGTACAGAATGTATGTCATATAAAGACTGAAACTGTTATGCGTGAAGATGCATATTTTTCTCTCATGTTGCATGTGAGTTTACAGAGGTCAAAGGTCAGTGGGACAATTAGAGGTCAGCAGGTTAAAAGCCTCCGATGCCCCATAAATCACTCTAATTATTTCCATTTGCAACAGAATTTCATAGCAATGCAAGCTTTTTGTCTCCTGAAGACTTTGTAGTCTTGAAAACAAATGTGCAGCTGGTCTTTTTCAGTTGTACTACACTAACCCAGATGGAAAAACTAGATAAATATAAATATATTACAATGCTATCAATAATCAGCTTGTTCATAAACAAATACTGTACTCACTGGATCTCCAGCTGGACCAACAGGACCCTAAAAATAGAAAATGAGAAATATTAGGATACTTTACATTGGTGTATGCTGTAAATATAATAATAATGCATGTAATCTACATTTATACACGGTGTGATAAAAGTACTAAAAAAGTAATTTTATTAATTAATAAGTAACTCAGGTAATGTATATATGTATATATGTGTATATATATATATATATATATATATATATATAAATTCTATACACACACACATATATATATATATATATATATATATATATATATATATATATTCTAAATACATGGAATTCCATATACATACATACATACATACATATATATATATATATATATATATATATATATATATATATATATATATATAAATTCTTGATTATGTAAAGCAATTTGAGTTGCATTTTATGTTTGAAAGGTGATATATAAACAAAGTTTAATTATATAAACACACACACACACACACACACACACACACACACACACACACACACACACACTTATATAAAATGAGGTGCATTAAAAAATCAAAATGAATTCCCACTAACCTCAGTACCATCAATTGGAGGCAAAGGACCTTCAGTCACAACGTCTCCATCTATGGAATAAAATACAAATATATTTCAGAACCTAAATCATCTCAAGTAAATCAAGTAAAGATATACATATATAAGCTCAGAGGTCTGATTCAGAACCATAAAAATAGCGAGCTACTTCATGAAAACGATTAACAAACATTAATACTTCCACTGGTGCTCAAAAGATCAGCAGTTAATGTGCATTCAAAAAGTATCATTAATATATATTCATATTTCAATGCACAGGGGGGAAAAATATGATATGCATTATATAGCATTCAGAGATTATGTTAAATTAGAAAGTGCAATTAAGTGAAAAAAAGAAGCAATTTCAGTGATAAAAAAGGCAAATCCTTAATCGCTCAGTCCCATGTAAAAGCATGAGTGATGGCAGAAAGTCCTCAGGTTTCAGGGCCAGTGAGAGAGATTTCCCTGAGCGTTTGCACACTAGATGGCGCCAGACTGAGCGCGTCTGTACCTTCGAGGCAGATGGGGCAGCATTCTCCGTCGGGAATCTCTGGATTGGGACAGTCTGATGTATCCTCGCAGATCACCTCGTCGCACATGACCGTGCCGCTGTCGCAGACGCAGATCTGGCAGGGCTCGGGCTTCCATACATCCTTGTCGTTGTAATTCTGACCGTCCAATGTACAGCTACCGAATGAGACTGTGAGGACAACACACCTGGATTAGCACAGCACAATCACATTCATCTCTGAAACAAACGACGGGGATGATTCCAGGGGTCCAGCGGGGCCACAACGACTCCTACATTTCATTTTAAAAAGATTAAAGACACAAAAATCCTCTTGGTGAATATGAAGCTAACTGAACTAATATAATTCAACCTAAGCAAGTGTGTTGTTAACTAAACACTGGCTTAATGCTTAAGGCAAAGTTACAAAGTTAAAATTGACCATTTAGATGTTAAAAATCAGAAAACACACTTCTGTGTCTTTCAAGAGAATGAATATGGCTTTTTGCAATCCGAAGGCACAATAAAGGCAATAGAGTTTCACTTTTGCATATGCAGAAAGTTTTAAACTAAATGTGAAAGATGATTGTAACCCATTATAATAACACATACTGATCTGCTATGGCGTTGCATTAATTAATTAATTTATTAATTTACTTATTGTTTAATTAATATTTTATAAATAGGAAGGAAATGAAGCTAAAATGACCTAATGGGGCGTGGTGCACAATGCTTTATGAAGGAAAGGCCTGCATCCCGTTGTTTTGGGCGCATGCAGTACTAAACTCCACCACGAGGTGGCGCCAAAGTCACGTAAAAACGCCGTCACGCCCCGATCACTCGCGATTAATTGAAATGAAAACCAGAGGTTTTCTCTATTTTTTTTTTAATTTTAAAACGCTAATTTCTAATAACATTTTAGCAGGCTAAAACTGTCAAAACGTCTATTACGCGAATGATGTATCAGCGTAATCCAAAGACAAGAGGTTATATCCACTTATCAAACGACTAAAAAGCATGACAGAGCATAAGCAGACGAGAAAACGAGAGATTAAAAGCACTCTCGTTCTCCCTCTCTTTCTCTTTCTCTCATCCGCGTCGCGTTTTTGCTTCAGCGCATCCTTCGCTTCAGGACATCATACAGTGCGCATGCGCAGCAAACAAAGCACAATTCCGCAGGATGGAAAAATTACCATTTCTAGAAGGTAAAAATAAAAATAAAAAATGCAGACGGGAATAAAAAGGCAGTTTTTTCCTCCTCAAGTCATTCCCGAAACTTTTAGATCTCAGGTCACTTGCAAACAAGACCATTGAAAATCCCCCTCTGGAGTTCTCCAAGCATCTGTGCAAAAGCAGGAGTAAAAATCATATACTCACTATCATCCTCTCCTTGTCCTCTCACCACGAGGACCGCCGCAGCGAGCAGCAGCCCTAACCGGATATCCACAAAGCTGAACATGTCTAAATATTAGACATGTAGACTCTTTGAGGCAAGGGGAATCCTGTTTTGTCCTCAATCATATACGTAGGGTCCGGTCTGTGTAACTCCAATCCAGACCCCAGCAGAAACTCCCTACTGCCTAAACAAATGTTTGACCCTGGCTTTTATATGGCAGGGTTTTGGGGAGGTGCTGAGTGCGCTAGATATCTGCTGCATGTTCAAGTCAAAGCCAGTCCCTCCTTCTGCCAAAACCAAGGGCCGCCTTCGAACATCTCAAACTATTTGGAGTCCTGATTACGACGTGGACATTCTGAAACATGGAGAAGAAGCGTGTCAGGGATCTGTGTTTTGTGAATCTCTGGATTCAGATTCGTTTCGGCTCGGTTTGCTTGTGGATGTGATCATTTCATGGGCTTTTCGTTTCATTGAGCATTTGTTTTAGCTGCCAAATGATGATCAGATTCTGTCGTTTCGTTAGATGATGGTGAATTGTGACCCTGGAGCACAAAACCAGTCATAGGGGTCAGTTTTTGAAATTGAGATTTATACAGTAAATCAGCTTTCCATTGATGTATGGTTTGTTAGGATCGGACAATATTTGGCTGAGATACAACTATTTGAAAATCTGGAATCTGAGGGTCCAAAAAAATCAAAATATTGAGGAAATCGCCTTTAAAGTTGTTCAAATGAAATTCTTAGCAATGCATATTACTAATCAAAAATTAAGTTTTGATATATTTACGGTAGGAAATTTACTAAATATCTTCATGGAACATGATCTTAATATCCTAATGATTTTTGGCATAAAAGATAAAAAATGTATAATTTTGACCCATACAATGTATTTTTGACTATTGCTACAAATATACCTGTGCTACTTAAGACTGGTTTTGTGCTCCAGGGACACAATTAAGTTGATTGATTTCATGAAATGATAGTTTGAATGCAATGAAGCATTAGGGTTTACTCTTTTTCAATCATCATTTACTCACGTCGTTCCAAATCTTTACGACAGACTTTCTTCTGTGGAAGCACAAAAGAAGTGATGTTTTGAAAAATATCTCAGTATTTAGTGAAAGTCGACATGTTTTGCACCCCAACATCCTTCAGAATGTTGTCTTCTGCATTTGACAGATAAAAAGAAAGCCATTAAGTGAGAAAATGCTAACAGAAATGTCATTTTTGGGTGAAATTTCCCTCAAACATGACTTTATCTCTTTTGTGAAACACAAAAGATCCTGTTTAAAAAAGATACATGTGTTCACACAATGAAAATCAAATTGTTTTGGACCTGAACATCCTTCAGTATATCTTCTTTTGCATTTCACAGATAAAAAGAAAGTCATTAAGTGAGTAAATGATGACAGAAATTAGATTTTTGAGTGAAATTTCCCTCAAACATGACTTTATTTCTTTTTCTTTTTAAACTAAAGATCCTGTTAAAAAATGTCTGTGACATTTGTGAATCACACAATGAAAATCAACTTGTTTTGGACCTAAACGTCCAATAAATATTTATTTATTTATTTATGCATGCATGCATTTATGTATGCAGAATATCATTATGTGAGAAAATGATGACAAAAGTTTCATTTTTGAGTGAAATATTCCTTAAACATAGCCATACAGGCCCAACTGGACCTTTCTGGATTTAAGTTTATTAGCTACATAATTTAAAATACAAATTATATTTTTGTATTACTCCATTATAGTAAAGAACTTGGTCCTGCAACAAAATATAAAAATAAATATTATTTATATTTTATAGCTACCAAGGCAGGATTTCTGATTTTCAACAAACTAAAAAATAAACTAAAAATAAATAAACTATAACTTAAAACCTACTGTTTATATACATAACACAAACACTGCAGCTAGTGCCACAGCTGCTATAAAATGATGTTTAATGTTAAAGCCATAGACAGAACAACATAGCATGAATATCTGTGCAAATGTCCACTGCATGCCTGAACACATGAGCCAATCTGTGAGCCATTAGCTTTTCCATATGCAACATGTTAAGCAGAGGGAAACAGACAGAGACAAACAGAGAGAGAGAGAGAGAGAAGAACATCTGGCATCATATCAAACCGTGCTCAATGCTCTGTGGACACGTAGCAACTTCAAGAGCCATGGCCCTGTCTGACCTCCTTTCTCTTTATGTTTACACGTTTATTGCCTGCTCACTTTTTTATTGCAACAGGAATGCTAAATGCAACATGTAACGATGTTCCTAATAATAACATTAGATGATGATGAAAAACGGTCTGTTATGTGGATTGAGTGGAAAGCAGCTGAATTTCTAAAACAGAACAGCACACTTCTTATTCCTATTTCTCTGTATTCTCACTGGTTTGTTGAATTATTGCATTTAATGCACATGCAAATGCCTGAGGAGTGTCTCTAAATGTCCCTGCATGGCTCACATGTTTGTAAAGTCTTCTCTCATCTTTTATTGTGCGGCTGGATATAACAGAGTAGATGGATCCTATCCCAGGAAAACCTTATGCTGATGATGGTTTTATACAGTCAGGCAGAAATCTGAAACCTTTGTTACATGCCTTATCAAAGCTGAGATTAAACCTCCGGTCCAAAACAGAAATAGGCATGTTATAGAACGGAACAATTAAATTTTACGGCTTCCAAAGTCGTCTCGTGTTTCCGTATTGTGACAGCCAGTGACTTTTATTTCTATGTATTTTTCATTTATTTAATGGACAAACTGCTACATTCCAAATTCATGCTTAAAATCAAATTTAAGATACCGCTGTGTTGCCTGCTCAGCACTTTTTGACATAATCGGCACTGTCTTTAATTGTTGGCATATACAGTAGTTACCTCTCAAGATTGTGGTCTTTATTTCAGCATGAAATTGGTATTTTAGCTGCTCATGTCAGTAACGTTGATGTATGAGTGTTAGAGCCTCGTGTGAACGTGAGGAGGCTGTTATTGATGGTGAACATCTCAAATCAGACACTAGACAGTGAGCTAGTTAGGGTTTGAGACACAGCTGTAATTTTGTCCTTCTGGATGAAGACTCATAAAGCAGATGCTTCACAGATCCATTGATACGTTCCAGTGTGTCACCCTACTATATCAAAGCCTTTCATATGAAAGAATCATCATCATGTACCATCATGAAATTTTATTACAATATAAAATAGCTGTTTTCAGTGTGAATATCTGTTAAACTGTAATTTATTCCTGTGATCAAAGCTGTATTTTCAGCATCATTACTCCAGTCTTCAGTGTCACATGATCTTCAGAAATCATTCTAAAATGCTGATTTGCTGCTCAAGAAACATTTCTGATTATTATCAATGTTGAAAACAGTTGTGCTGCTCAATATTTTTGTGAAAACTGTGATGCATTTGGTTTTAGGACTCTTTGATGAATAGAAAGTTCAAAAGAGCAGCATTTATTTGAAATATAAATCTTTTCGGAGCATTATAATAATATGAATTTACTGTCACTTCTAATCAATTTAATGCATCCTTGCTAAATAAAAATATTCAACTAAATGTTTAAAACTTTAAGCTCCAAACTAAAAGCACAAGCTAATATATAATGTGGTTACTCTTTATAGTCTTTAATAAAATCCACTGACAACATCAAATGCATCTTAGTTGAAATGTAATTGTACTTCTCTTTTTAATTGTATGCTATTGAACTCTAATAAGGTAATCATTATAAAAGTAATCATTCTACTAACCTAATTATATTTTCAATAACAGTCAGCTTTTTAAATAATAATGCAGATTTTATATGAGCTGTTTTATGTGGTGCGAATGAGAAAATGCTGCCTCTTTATTTATTTATTTATTTATTTATTTATTATTAAATTGGTTTCAGTATTATTTTGTGTTTTTGTAATGCAAACATGCACCAGGCTGACGTCATCATCATCATTATTATTTAAATCTATACCCCAAACAATCCATCCACATGCAATCACTTTTCCCTCTTCAAACAGTATTAACTCACTTTCTCGATAGTGGGAGGGTTTTCTTATTGAAAGATGGGAAAGACAGTGGAGATTGGGCAGGGCGAGGTTTAAACAGAAGTGGTAATTTTCAGTGCTTTTGTTTTACAAGATTTGCATTAAATGCGCCTCCGTGGCGAGTGTCTGGCAGAAATCAGATGGCGGTCGAGATGTAGTTACACACAGATAGATAGCCTTCTCTGAACCAGGTGTCTGAATCATTGCATGCTAAAATATGACTCAAAAGTTACCTTTTTACTCTTAATACAGCTGCATTTCCTCTCTAACGCTCTTTGCAAAATTCGGTGTTCCCCCACATTTACCAGAGACCAAACAAGACGCCACAACGCTGCCCTAAAGCCACTCAAACACTCATCACATCAAGCCAAAACACACTTTCAGATCAAACTGAAAAAACAAAGACACAAACAAGCAAACAGCTACCAAACAACTCCACCAGACAAATCTGAAACACATTTATTCATCTCAGATTGAACTAGGCTCGCACGCCAATCTTCATAAACTCATTGGTGCTTATTGTAGAAAACATCACAAGCCCATGATGCAGTTCACTGATGCATCTTCTGTCCCAGAGCTGACCAACACATACTGGGTTAATCTGAAATCAAGAATATTTACATGTGCAACAAAATGCTGATAACTGACACCACATTAGCTCATTAATCATAATAATATAATTAAATAACATATTTAAATAAATAATAATATAATTCAAATTCATTATAATTAGTGCTGTCAAACAATTAATCGTGATTAATCGCATTCAAAATAAAAGTTTTTGTTAACATAATATATATGTTTGTGTACTGTGTATATTTATTATGTATATATAAATACACACACACACATGCATGTATATATTTAAGAAAAATATGTTACATTTGTATATTAAATATATTTATATATAATATAAATTATATAAATATAAATATATACATGTAAATACATGTAAATATTGTCTAAATATATACTGTATGTGTGTGTATTCATATATACATAATAAATATACACAGTACACACACATATATTACATAAACAAAAACTTTTATTTTGGATGCGATTAATCGCAATTAATCGTTTGACAGCACTAATTATAATATAATTATAATAATTTAAAAAAAAAGCAAAATGACGGAAAATCCTTAAGGCTTTCTCCAGTTTGATTCAGACTGACTCTAAGAATATTTTGGATAGATTTCCTTGAAAACATAATTTAGCAGTCTTCTAGCAGTGCATTATAGCACAATTTGAAGTTACTGAGTTACAAGTTACAGAGAATTAAATATACACTGCTCAAAAAAAATTAAAGGAACACTTTTTAATCAGAGTATAGCATCAAGTCAATTAAAATTCTGGGATATTGATCTGGTCAGTT
>JAFVLL020001083.1:60724-84689 GCA_021397915.2 Tor tambroides | reverse complement strand
CTTTTTTTTTTTTTTTTTTTTTTTGATGAAAACTACCGGGATGAATCACGCTCAGTCTTCAGATATTTCGTCCTTTTAAAGCCTGCACTTGTTGCCAAGGCGGAAAACGAGATGTCTGGCTAATTTATAATATTTCACAGGGTTTCTAAAAAGTCACACCTTTAATAACAGCCTCTTACGTAATCAGTAATTTAAGCACTAATCAACTGCCAACGTTCATACAATTTTATTCATATTTTGAAATAGAATGATTTTCGAAATGTAAAACCTGGAATGTACAGACATTAGGCTATTTTAAATTCAAGTCGAGTTGAATGTTAGGGATACAGAGGAACATTCTTCTCATACTAATTTATCTTAAACTTTTTAATCAAAAAATAATTGGTAAAACGTATATAGTACAAATAAGGATAAAGATGATTAAATACTCTCACTTAACCTGCACTGGTCAGATATTTCGCGTAGCCTATATTTTGTCACAAACAAACCGTGCTTTCATTTTAAATTTCCGTTCTGAGAACTATCTCGGCTATTATATTGTCATTTACTCAACTAGAAGATGTTGTTTAATCAGTTTTCACCTGGAGGGCATCTGCCTTTGACAGAAGTTTGAGTTAGTCCACAACTCAAATACAATTTAGGCTAGGCCTACTGAGAAAGCTTTACGTTAGTTTTAGATTGCCCTTTTTAACTCTTTTATTATTATTATTATTCTTACTAGCCTATTGTTATTATTATTAAAATAAAACGGTGTTAAATGTTTCAAACTAAACGAATAAAATGATTTAAACTATAAGAAAGCGAACTATTACAGCAAAAAGCGTGAGAAGCTAAGTTCCCTAAGCAATTTTTTTTTTTTTTTTTTTGATGAACTGTCCTCCAAACGTAGAATTTTTCTCTGTTCATGAGGCGGATAGGACGCTTCCATTACTGCTGTTCGAGGCAATCCACTCTTGCCTTGCTGATATGCTCATATGTCCGAATGTCACCCGAGTGGGACGGCTCGTCCACAATTGGCACCATATTATTACGTGAAAACTGTAAAAGAGATTACGGCCCAAAACCATTAATGGGAAAACGGAAGTGTGATGAGCGAAGGGTTTGCTGAGATGCTGACTCCAGGCCTCTGTGAGTTACAGAAACGCTGAGGGTGGGAAAACCACCAGAGGGATTTATTCCTACAGTATTGACGCTGAGGTCTTAGGAACACATGACAGACGGTATTATGGCTGTCAGGATGGACACTTGCTGAGCTCAAATATAGCTTTATCTTTAACTCGGTAGCTGACCATATGCACAGTAGGCTACACACTGTAGCCCCTGTTAAACTATAACCTTTTAAGTTATTTGGGTCAACGTATTAAAAATTTATTGGGTGTGTTGTATTAGCGAAATTATTCGTTAAAAAAAGATTCATACAGTCACTTGAATACAGATCTTCTATGATTAACGTTTTCATTTTATTTTTTTTGTGGAGCCAAAAATGTCCAAGCGGTCTAACTGCGTATAAACATAATTGTAGCCTATAATAATTAAATCTATTATTTAAAAATAACTTTTTTTTTAAATATAAAACAATGAAGAATTTCACAACAATCAATTATTGTTATTATTATTATTTTAGTATTTTAACCTTTTAAATGAAAGGCGCGTTTCAAGGTTCAAGCGCCTAATAGCTAAGTAAACGCTCTGATATCTATTGCAGAAAAAATATGACATGATATCTGAACAAAAATGACCTTGAAAAAGGTTTGAAAACCTTTTTTGAAGATCTTATACACTCCCAGGAATTAAGATGCAAAGTTGGTTTCACCACTTGACATTTTTAGTCAAAGGAAAAAGAAAAAAAGAAATGAACATAAAATGGAAAATTGTGACATTTAATGATTTTCTTTATGTGAAAGAGACAACTCGAAACACAAAAAGCTTTACTGTGACAGAGGCAGGAACAGGATCTCTCCGTTAACGTATACCTACTTTTACCACTCGAGTGTTTGTTGACAAAACAGTGCAATCTAATCTTGAGTTGTGACATAATTGATCTTAATAGCAGCAATTAAAATGGGAACAGTTAATTAACTCTTAACTGAGCTAAGAACAGTTTGTCTAGTTCATTTTTCTCTTACCAAGTGACCAGACTGTGACGTCACCTCACCGTCTGAAAGATGGCGCTCAGATGAACCCTCCCTGAGGCCTCGCGTGGGCCGGTGATCCGAATGAAAACCAGTTTGCCCTCTGCTAACACAACCAGCCAGCAAATGAACACTAAGAGTAGATGGCTGTTTGTATATGCAGATTTGATCAGTGTATGTGGAGTATGACAGCTGTTTGAATTAGATGTCAAGATCACTGATGAACTGTTAAGAGCAAAAGAATCATGAACATTAAACTTTTACTTACCACAGCAGGAGTAAAACTTACGCACTGCTACCTTTGGTTAAAAGGTTAATTCTTTTAATATTAAGAGAGAATATCGGAAGCATAAACTCAATGACCTCATAAGACTATAATACTGCAAAATACACAAACAAAGACTATAATACTGCAAAATACACAAACATGATCAGATCATCTAAGCTCCTTTATCATAACTCATAAAAAGTTAACAATGCTTCTGGATGTAATGAAAGAAGCTCATCATCTATCAAACCCAATTATGTGCCAATCAAATCTCAGCATTTTTGCCAAAAAGACTGTTTGATCCAAAACATTTTCTTAGTTTGACTCAACACAGGATTACAAGGTTGTCATTCTGATGGCTTGTGATCTCGCCAATAATCCTGTGGTGTGCTATAGTTTCTAGCTTGAGTCTGAGCTGTTGAAAATGGTTCTGGCACACAATCAGTGACTGGAGGCCAGACTAATTAAAACACGATATGAATGAATTCAAATAAGACAGATGCATAACCATGAAAACTGCTAGATAATCAGATTAACACATTAATAATAGTGGGATTGTCTGATCAAAATTTCATCATAACTGATGCACAATTCAAATGCACAGACACTATATATAACGTATACACTCCTACAAATAAAGGTTCCATTTCTTTTCATGATGCCATGGAAAACGCTTGTGCACTTTGGGTTCATAAAGACCTTTAAGTAAACAGTTCTTACAAAAGAACATAATTGCCTTTCTTCCCAGTGTGAAGAACATTTTAATTATCTAAAGAACCTGTTTCCCAATAAAGAACCTACAGACGTTAAATGTTCTCGGCTTGGAACTAATAAGCGTCAATAAAAATTGCGACTTCCATACAGGAGAGTGCTTCGCTTATATGACATTATAATGGACAATTACATGTAACGCAATGTTTCAAAAATGCTTTAAAATGATACACTGACAACAGAACAGATTTTTCCTTAAAACGTGCAAAGAATAGGCAATAGACGGACACAAAAACAGAGGTGACAACACAAAAGCATCCTCTCCTGACCCTTCCTCCATTTCCAGCATCAATTCATATTTATATATCTTGTATATATACTTTTTAAAAAAAGAAAATCCTCTTAGAATGCAGAGTAAATAGATTATGATACAGTGAGGGATTATGGATGGCTGGGTGCTGTCAGATTAAGTTCGGAGAGCAGGCCGGCGACAGTTCTGACACGGCCGCTGTGTATGAAGACTGTGGGGAGAAAACGGCAGCTTCCTCTTTCGAGACGCGCCGCGTATCCCTCTGCATTTCTTCTGCATGTAATCTCATACACCAAACAGGTGGAGAATTAAACCCAGCCCACAAGCCGCACCACTGATCCTGTGATCAAGAACAGGGATACTAGTGTGGCCTCTGTGCCACCACTCTCAAAGAAAGTGAAGTGTTACTAAAAAAAAAAAAGCTGTTTGCACAGACTCTCAAACATCCATTCTGATAGTGTGATAGTGACTGGCACGAGGCAGAATGGTTAGGGAATATATGTAACAGAAACAGGAAGAACCGTGGAAAAGTAGGTTAGAACATTTTTTACTCAACAAGACTGTGCAGTACTGGCCATAAACAGGATTTTATGACCCCTTTTCCAAGAAAGAGTGTGACAAATTATGTGACATGAAATTCTTTAACAAACACTGTGCATCAAGCTAAAAAAGTAATCAAAACAGAATCAAAAGAATTGCAAAAATGTGTTTTATTTAATAAAAAAGTAGTTTTTATAGTTTAATCACACTTAATCTGTTAAACTGTTTTTTTTTTTTCAGTAAAAAAATCCCCTTTTTTTCTACTGTAAAAAAAAAAAAAAAAAAAAAGTACTATTCATTGTACAAAAAAATTATCTATTTACACTAAACCAAAATGAATAACTTTCAGTTTCCCCTCCTCAGGCACCTGTAAGTCACAAAATATGAATATCATTATTACAACTGTCAACAACAACTGCAGTAATAGATATTAAATATTTAATTCAAAAATGTAATACAATAATTAAATATTTTAGAAGTGAAAATATGACTAAAAGATATTCATATATAATAGAAATATTCTGCTCAATTTTAGATATAACACCTGGCAGAACTGATTTGTCTACATGCATCAATTACAGGAAAGTAAATGTTGCTCATACAAAAAGTTACCAGCACAGTGCATCATTATAAAGTAAGAAATATACCATATTACTAGAGAAATCGTTACCTGGGTGTTCCGGTCGACAAGGTTGATTTCTAAAGAGAAAGAAGAACAAGTGGAAAAATCTCATAAAAGTGTCTTAAAAAGTTTTAAAATCTGCAAACCATCACATGGATGTCTGGCGCCACCACCTTTCTGCAAACTTACCTGAATCAGGTGATGAGGCATGTCGGCTCAGTAATCTGGCATTAATACTTTGGTAAGTATGTACGAGTGGGTGGAAGTGTTGAGTTCAAGCATCCTCTGCAGCTCAACTGGAGGAGGGTTTCTCCATGGTAAATTATGACTGTGCCATTAGCATTCAGGATTATGCATGTATTAAAATTCTGATGTAAATGTCTGTAACAGCCTACAGTCTGTACTGTCCAATAAATATGTATGGGAAAAAGTTTAATTATTCTGTGGACAGAAAAGAATAAAACATTCATGTTTTAGGATGATTAGCTAAGTACAATACAAGCAGAAAAAAAGGCAGTCAACTTGAACCTATTTTTGAGAGGGCAAAACAGAAGGGAAGATATCACTCTCAGGGCATTAATGAGGGAATTATCTACGGCAGTAGAGCTCTGTGTAAAACACACAGTCAATGTAAATTATAACCATAAAGCTCAACGTGAAAAACAAGCTGTACGCCTTGATCCGAATACTGAGAACAATGTAGTCATTCAACCCTGTTACTTTTAGATCTACTTTGAGAACTGTATTTACTCAAACAGACTTGTATTCAAAAGAACACACCTGTGTGTTTCCAAGGCCAGGTGCGATGACTTGTCAGGGTGTTGGAGAGGTCATCCGTAGCCTCAGAGGTTGACGTTTCTCCAGCCCTACTGCAGACAAAAAGAGACTGGAATCATGTTTTTCATACATGACTGACTAAAGAAATCTCTCTAACCCTATACAGTCAGACTCAAGAGCAGTTTTACATGTGCACAGCTAACTGTTCATGCGGTATGGAAATATTCTGGTCGTCTGCATTCAGAAAGAAGAATGCTTCACAGGAGCCAGCGTTAATATCAGTGCATACTAGGATTCACAGCAGACGGATCTGGATCTCTTTCACACACACACAACCACACACACACACACCCCAGGTCCGACCCTCAACAGGGAGAAGCTACATGTGGGAGTCAAGCCTTTCCCAGGGATTCATGGGTATTCCAAAAAACACGCTGCCACCGTACAACGTGCCGTCAAATCCAGAAAGCGTGTAAGACCGTGTGAATGTTATCAGTCGCATTGTGGGCTGTGCGATTTGGGTTTTCTGCGGTGACTGGCGATGGAGACGGGGTCCAATTTCTGTGCTTTTTCTGTTTCCTTTAGTGATGCACGCCGCTTACAAGAAATCGAGGGAGGAGGAGAAAAAGAGGCCTACGGGGCACAGCCCACACTATACAAACAAGCGAACAAACACATACACATCGCTACACAGACGCACTCAGATGCAAAAAGTGTCACAAGCCCCAGAGCTGGAGCACGTCTCTCTGAGTGTGTGTGAGAGAATGAAAGGATATGTCAACAGATGTGTGTTGGGATGTTTTCCAGATATCCGCATCTTTGCCTCTCTCCCTGCGCAGGGCTGGATTTAGTACAAGTGACGGTGATGCCACCAAGACATTGTACTCCTCCTCTCGCTCACTCTCCCCATCTTTTTTTTCTTTGCCAGCACAACGCAGGCATGAAGCTCGAATCAGTGTCTCTAAGCCTTATTGGCTCGGCATAAGAAACAATAAAACTTCATCGGAGACCAGATTAGTCTGGTTAAATAGAATAAAAAAATAAAAAAACTCCAAAAAAAAAAACAAACACAAAAAGGGAAAAATGAGAAGAGGATTTCTGCTCTCTCTCTCGACTGCTATTTATCTGGGTGGGAGCATCTCCCTCTGATGTCTTGTATGCAGCCGTGTAGCAGTACAGGCCTGAAAACTGGGATTCAGGCTGCCAAATTACCCAAAACTCCTTATTTTATGTTTTAAAAACCCTTTAAATCCCACCCCATCCTCTTTGGGCCATCCGCTCGGAACTGGCTGATGGGAGAGGGAGGATTTGAAGGAGATCGAGGGAGCTTAAGTGGGACAGAAAGAAAGAGTCAGCACAGAGTCAATGGTCCCTCCCTCCAGCAGCAATAGAAGCAGAGAGAGATGATAAGACAATAGGGCAACCCTCATGTAACAAACCACACATTTACTCTACACACTCACTGTGATGCTCCAGGCCAAACTTACTTAGTATGGGTGTTTGCTCAAAATATCCCACTTACGTACTATATGTTTGACATGAGTTTAAAAGAATAGTTCAAGATTATCAACAAATAATGACTTAAATTTCACAAAGTTATCAGCTTTTACCACATAGCATGTGAGTTGTATGGAATACTTTTATGGAGACTTTTTGCAGTTTTTGGAGTTTGACATCAAAAAGAACTGTCATTGTATAATAAAGCAATAAGCCTCAAGAAGCCATGGTTTACTAATAATTGATAACAATTATTCATTCTTCAGTAATGTTCAGAAGAATGGTTGTCAAACTAGTGTTTATAGTATATTTACTCGTATTTTCATGGCTCAGTTCAATCAGGATGCATGAAGATTTTCCAAAAAAGTCAAAATAACAGCATATGGTTGGCAAAGATATGAAAGCAAATGTTGACCAAATTTTCATTTTTGGTTGAACTATCCCTTTAAGAAATAAATATATGCCGCAAGACAGAGCAGTCTATGGCATTTTTAATGTATCAGCTAACAATTTAATTGGTAACACTTTAGTATAGGGACCAATTCTCAGTATTAACTAGTTGCTTATTAGCATGCCTATTATTAAAATATTGGCTGTTTATTAGTACTTTTGGCTGTTTATTAGACCATATTATACATCCCTAATCCTACCCAATACCTAAACTGAACAACTACCTTACTAACTATTAATAATCAGCAAATTAGGAGTTTATTCAGGCAAAAGTCGTAGTTAATGGTTTGTTAATGGCGAGAATTGGACCTTAAAATAAAGTGTGACCATGTTATCTAAATATGAATAATGAATTTAAAAAACACACACACACCTCGATGCAGTGCTCCAGTGTTTTGGGTCGTGAACATGCCTCTCGCTGATGGTTGATGGTAGTTTGACTCCACTCTGCCCTTCGTACGCTGACTGACACTCATCTGAAAATCACACACAAAATCCCACCATGCCCCGAGGGAAACAGTTTAACATGTAGAATCTTTGAAATGTAGAAGCTCCTCTGTATGAAGCAGAGAGAGAGAGAGAACGAGGACAGAACATAACATATTGTGTAATACATGGGCGTCTTGTACATGACTCTCCCAGACAGAGACAGTGAAGGTTACATATAACAAGAGACTCTAAGTGAGACTTGATCTCAGGGAACACCCTACAGCACAGCAGTGTGTGTGTCTGCGTCTCGTGAGCTATAAATTGATCCCTCTCATACACTCTTCTCAGAGTCCTCCTTTACAATTGACTCTCTCACCAAATCAACACACTCCTCAATGAGACAGTGAACACTGATCCTCTTCTGTGACAACAAAGTAACGGTGGAAGGAAGGAAAGACAGACAGACAGAGAGAGAGACTACATAATGTCTACGCAGGGAGATTCAGAAAAATAAGAAAAAAGATGTAAGGAAAAATACATTTCAATGATTAGGGCTGTTCATTTAACATAAAAAAAATTAAACTTAAAATGAACTATGTGTGTGTGTGTGTGTGTGTGTGTGTGTGTGTAACTTTTCACAAAAACATTACACAGCAAATGTTACTTGAGTACCAGATCAGCATGTCAGAATGAAGATTCAGCTTTGCACCACAGGAATCAATTACATTTTAAAATATATTAAAATAGAAAACAGTTATTTCACAATATTTGATTAATAAAACAATCAATTAAAAACCAAAAAACGAAAACAAAGTAATTATTTCATCAGTGTATCATGTAATTAACTTGATTACATTTATTATATTGGTTTAAGAGACTACATGGACAACATTGCTAAACTGTCAATTAATAATCATCTAGAAGAAGCAACAGCAGATCAATACCCTTAAAGCTGTTTTACACTTTGAGCTTTGTTTTATTTATGAGAATGGCCATATAATGTGTGAATATTAAGTCACTTTTGAATTTCTGGGGTGTGTGTGTATCCTTTAGAGTCATGGTTGGCTGACAGTGCGAGACATTCGCTTCAGGCTGGCCAAATGTAAACAAGACACCTTGTCTTTTTAATGCACAGCACAATGCCGAATCCTACCACGCTCATTCCCTATTTATGATCCCCCAAACTGCCCTACAGAATTTCCTCTAAATATTCCTCTATTCCACAATAATCCCTGCACTCAAACACACAATATGAGCACCTCAAAGAAGCTATTGACCTGAAAATGTACACAGAGTTGACAGAAAAGAAACAGAGAGAAAGAGAAAAGGGATATACTGCACTATAAAAAAAAAATCTCAGGCAATGACTTATAATTGCAACATTTTAACTATTAACAGCGGTAAAATGCCCCCAAACAGACTATTTTGCCCATCTGTTCCTTTCACATTCGCACTCTTAAGCACTTCCTTCCAAGGCTAAGGTCTGCTCGGGGTGAGAGAGCAGGGAAATCATCAAGGACATAATTAAGAGGCTTATGGGCAGGCAGGGTGGGAAACACACACACCCTCAAGTTTTCACCCCCTTATTAGAAGCTAAACACCTCCCTTGTCTCATCTGTACACCTGTTAGCCGAACCACTTCTGTCCATCCCTCATCCCCCTCTCGCTTTTCCTTTCTTTCTACTGCTCTCTTTCATTTGAACGTATGCCCATCCTGCTGGCCGAGGATATGCATGTTGAACATCGCTGATGAACAGCACGTGGGACGTCCTCATCAGGTCAGCAGGAAACAGAATATCAGAGCTGAGGTCAATGCACTTTAAACCCGTCCTATTCAGCCAATTAACAACGTGAATGAATCAAACTCTCTCTATATCAGCACAGAGCGCTCCAAAAAAACCCTTCAAATAGTCAAATATAATTACATGAGAGATTAAAAATGACGAAACCTAATGACTTTTTTTAATTTCCCAGTGGTGCCATCACCAGAGTCACATGCGGCTTACGTCATATCATGAAAGACTGAATGAAATGAACAGTGTGTGCTTTTTCAGAGCTAGAGTAAATTCCTGCATGTGACATGCAAAGACTGTAGATGGACAATTTCAAACCTGAAAGTCATTCTTCTGTGCCAAAATAATTGTACTTATCATAGCTTATTATATTTGTCCATACAATGGAAGATGAAGGGAATGTGGCCAGGAAGACCTGTTTGAAAACAGTCAATACTGTTGCAATTCCATCTGGTGACCAAGTTAATTTTACCTTGCAGCATTTATTTTATAAGTAAAAGAAAACATGTAGCTAATGAGAGTTTATGAGTGATCATTTTGCACTTATAGACACTAATCATCACACACCAATAGGAGATTTTGGAGCATTTTTATTGTAACTAACATGTGAATGTGAATAATTCTCTCACCTGGTGCTGATGTTTGTGCCTCTGCGTCTATTTCATTAGCCTTCTTCTTGGCTACAGCGGCTAACACCACCTCACCCTTATCTGCTGCCACGTAATGGAGGTCCTTTGAAGGTAAAGCAGAACAGCAGAGCAATCTAAAATTAATCTCAGCTCACATGACAATACTTCAGTTTTTTCCCTTTTTCACTTTTGTGCTCTGCTCCAAGAGAGAGAAGGAGCGAAGAGAGGCTGCAGGAGAAAAAGAGAGAGAGAGAGAATAGATTAAACAACCTGTTTGAAGTTTCAGAGGGGAAAAAACCAGATAAAAGTATCAAACTTTCAAAAATCAGTCTTGCTCATTTGTTCAGTCGCCTTTATGTTGTCCTCCCTCCTTTTCTCTTTCTCCCTGAACTCTGACCGGATGCAATCATACTGGTTTCAAAAAGCACAAAGATGTGGGGAAAGGCATGTGTCATCTTTTAAAAAGCAGGAGCGATGCTCTTCATGTTGGAATAGAGTTTAAACTATTGTCATTACGAGCAGGTGGGTGTGTGACGCACACACATTCACACACTCGCTCTTGCTCTTTCTCTCTCTTAAATATGAGCCCTCTCATCCCAGAGAATAGACTATAATATATCTATTATAGAGCCTCATGCAGTCAGGAGACCTCCATTAACCTACAAACATGTTTTTAAATGTTACACCATTAGTCCCACCAAAATGGATGCTGGATTGAGACGTACAACAGAGATAAAGCACAAACCGACTGCTCAAAGAACATCTATGTGTGAACACTGACACTAGACGTGCTTTACTGACAGAAGTCTTTGGGTTATTAAACTCAAAGTCTTTTTAAAAAAAATAATACGTTCATAATCATAGGTTTAACAAGTAGTGTTAATTCCAGAATAAATTAAGAGATAGGCCTACCAACATAGTGGTAAATTCTCTATAGACAGGCTTACTGCTTACACAAAATGGTGCAACAGTAAATATGTTAAAATATGTTGACAAATAACTGCATTAATTAATAACCAAAATAACAAACTACTACTGCCTAGTAATAGTTCATCAATAAGTTCCAGGAGTGTAATCACTCTTTGAAGAAAAAAAAAAAAAAAAAAAAAAGTGTTTTCAGTACAGTTAAAACTATGCGTTAAAAAAAAACTTTCTTTTTTGAACATAATATCCCTATGTATCAGTAGAGAAGAACCTTAGATGTTCAGACACGCTGGAAGAACTTATAATAATGTAATTGACAGGCTACATTTGACCATCTTGGAAGGGCCCATTCATGGGTAAATTAAAGTGAAAGTTGGGAGAGGAGCTCAGTGCTGACTCTGAACTAATAAGATCCTCTCTCTTTCTGTCCGTTTAAACGCTAAACCCATCCTTCCGCTTCAGGGACATCAGTCAGAGCAGTAGCGAGATGCAGGGAGGGTGAATGCAGCACAGTCAGACCTGCAGAGCACTAATGCCTGTATTGTCAACCGGCCTCTGCAAGTCTGATCAAATGAGGGGAGGGGGATAAGAGTGACTTACAAACATCAAACAGGACTTGATTTAGCTCTTCACAGGCTCGTGGATGAGAGCCAATAACCTCACGATTCAAACAATAATTCTTCTTTTTAAACACAACAATCACAAGCCACCAGACCTTAAAAAAAGTCTAAAATAACATTTAGAAGCCAAATGCCTTTTTATTTGACAAAATACAGAATCACTCAATTACAACGGTATAACATTTTTACCTCTTTAAAAAAAAAAGTCAAATATTGAGTTTAAGATTAAACCTTTCAGTTTTATTCCCAACCAAAGTTAATCTTCCAATCAATTAATAATTACAAACTAAACCATGATCAATATTTTTTGTGAAATATTTTCGTGCTTTTTAGAACACCACTAAAACTCTGTTGTGAATATGTATATTTAACTACAAGTAATGATTCTCTGCCCAGTTTGAATTGGACATAACTGAAAATTGATTCCTGACTTACTGAGTCAACTGCAAACTCAATAATGGCTCCAAACGATTCAGAGAATCTGATTCAAATCTCAAACTACCATAGGAATTTGAATCTTTCGTTTCATGAATCTTTTTGAGTGACTCAAAAGCAGCTGTGTATTTTAAGAATCCTTACATATCCATAACCACATGTATAAGAGGAAAATTCAGATGCAACAATAGAGATAGAGAGAGGGAAAACGAAAGGGTGTCAAACAGCATTGCATCTGAAGACCTCTATTTTAGCTTAGCAGAACATAATGCTTCCTGAGCCAGAAAGACAGACAGATCGAAAAAGAGAGGAAGGCCAAGAAACAGAGAAACAGACGGAGAAAAAGCGAGTGAATCCAGACGTCTAAGAGGGATGACAATAATTCTGTACATAAATCAGATATTATACCTCTTATTCACCACAGCTTACACAGGACACAGGATCTGGTCTAATCTTATTTATTTAAGAGCTTTAAGAGCGCAAACGCGGATAAACGGCCTTTTAGTGTTATTTTTGACTGGAGAGGCATATGGAGACAGGATAAACAGCTGGTCCAGCGATGATGCTTGATATTCGCTCAACGTCAGAAAAGAGTATAAAATTAACATGGACCAGTGGAGCAGAGCAAGAGAGAGAACATTACATGAGCAATTGCGCATTTACGCTCACATTCACACATGTGCGAAAACAATTCTGGAGGATCACACCTGTAATCCACGTGAGTGTTTGAGGAAGCTGTTTATCAGATACACGAGAGGGTCTTACAGAGTTCATTATCCATCTCAACACAGAAACCAGCCAATATCAGCTCAGTGCCGTACATCACGTCTAATCGTTGATATTAACACTGGCCCCCTCCGTTTCCAGCAAACACACGCACACACACGCCCCATTAACCAACAAAGCAAGCATACGATCACAATTATGATCTAATTAATTAATCAGCAGATCCAAAAAAAAAAAAAAAAGCACAGGAACGAGAAAAGTCAGCGAAATACGGCTAAACGAATTAGCGCAGATGCTATCAGGGTTCACATCAGAGGATAATTACAAGTATAGAATGTTACAATTATGCAAAACACTCTAGCGAACGAGTGGAGGGGCAACCCTGCCCTCCCTCTCCCTTCCTCTCTACCCCTTTGGGTGACTCCGACCCCTCCAATTTCTTCCAACACCAAAGTGCTTCACTTCACAAAAGGCTCCTTACAAAAGAAAAGAAAGAGAAATTCTTTCGGTGCTCCATTGTTGGTTCGGAGACAATAGAGACTCGAGCCCAGCTCATACTGGGGGCTCTTACGTGGGGCTCTGTCCATTTTGTTTCAGCTGACCTTTGTGACACGGAGGGGACCAGATCAGATGGAGCAAGGACCCCCGCTCGTTCTCTGCCTTTCTCTTGCTTTCTTTCTCTCCCTCTCTCCTGTGGGTGGTTTAATTTAACTTCTGTGGCTAATTAGCCAAGAGCCAAAACCGCGGGGTGAAACGCCACTGCCTTTAGCTCCTTCTCTCTCTGTTTCTCTGCCTTTAGCTCGCTCTCTCTCTGTTCTTTGTTGATTCACAAGGACTGATATTCATGGGCCATTCATAATTTGCCACTTTTGTCTCTCTCATCCTTTCTCTTTTTCGTTTTCCCAGTGCATGTCCCAAGAATAACAGATCCAGGTTTCCTTTGCCCTTCTCTCTCCCTCCCTCTCTTCTCTGCCCTTTCAGGCTTGTGTGGCTCGAGCTCCACCTTTTCAATTGGGGCCCTCAGCAGCAGCACTTAGTGGGGAATGAATTGGAACGAGTGCGATCGGCGTGAAAGGAGGAGGGAGAGAGAGGAACTGCATGAAAAAAGGACAGAGAGAAAGAGAGAGACAGCGGCCGGTGTGAACACTAATAGGGAAGGTGTCACTCGGGTATGGAGAGAGGAGGCCTAGAAAAGGGGTCACACACACAAGACCATTTAGAGGAGTGAGAAAGGAGAGGGAGAGAAAAGATAGTGTACCAGCCACGAGAGCTGTGAAAGACAGACTCCCTCGCTCTTTTTCTTCCGCACCCCCTCCCCTCTTTCTCTTAGCAACTGTTGCTCTCTGGAGTCTCGGGGATTCTTGTTATGGTAGGAGAGAGGGGACATGACATGGCCAGGGGCCTCAAACCCCGAGCTGCACCTGCCCAGAGCCTCTCAGTCCAAAACAGAGCCAACTCAAAGGTCTCTGCATGTGTAACCCACCCATAACCAAACTATTGTCATAGACAATGGAAACATATTTTTAAGTTCATTTTAAAAAATATTTTTAATTCATACCTTGTCACAATATTAAACTGATTAATTTATTTTCAAATACATAAAAAGCTATCTTAAAGCTATCTCAAATACATAAACGCTAACTTATAAAGACTTAATTAAATAAGTTAAAACATGCTTTCTGCCTGCATTTTTGAATATTTTCATATGTACAAAATGTACATTACTATTCAAAAGTTTGGGACAGTAAGAGTTTTATAATGTTTTTGAAATAGGTCTCACCAAGGATGCATTTATTTGATCAAAAACAGTACTCTGAAATACTCTGAAATATTTTTTACAGTTTTCTGTTTCAATATATTTTTTAAGTAATTTATTCATGAGGTGGCAAAGCTGAATTTTCAGCTGCCCTTACTCACGTATTCAGTGTTAAATCATTCTGACATGCTGATTTGGTGCTCAAGTACCAGTCTTATTATTATCAATGGTGAAAACAGTTGTGCTGCTCAATATTTCTGATACATTTGTTTTAGGGTTATTTGAGGAATAAAACATTCAACATTTATTTGAAATATAATTTTTGTAACATTATAAATGTCTTTACTGTAGCTTAATTTAAAAATCATTTGTTTAAAATAAAATATTACTGATCCCATACTTTGAAGGAAACCCCAATCTGGGGTTTGTGAACTCCTGGAGGTTTCTAAAATGGAACTGTAGAATAATAATCATGTAAAATTTAAAAAAAAAAAAAAAAAAAAAAAAAAAAACTTAAAATAAAACACTTATTAAAAAAAGCAGAATATTAAAAAATGTATTTACCTGCATTTCATGTGACCATTAACTGACATCAGAGAACCGTCAACATGCGAATGTGTTAAGTTATTGAAAAATCAACTAGATTGAGATATTTGTTGCATTGTTTTGTTGCCATTGTATGTGCATATCTGAATGTGTGTGCTCACCATAAACAGATCTCTCGCACCGATATCTACAGCCAGCAAGAAGGCTTTTTCAAACCTCTGGTGCCTGGAAGAGAGAAGTCAGAAGCATTGCAAAGCCATTTCTGAACACCCGACTGACTGCTGATTTTTATTTAATTATTGTTTTCAACTGAAGAGGAATCAATCAGATGCAGGAGGTGGTGTGAACTGTATGTAGAGTGTGTGTTATGTGTGTACCTGAGCAGGTGATGGAAGAATCGGCGGGCGTATCGGCTGACGGGGTCTCTGTACTCCAGTATGACAGTGTTTGAGAGGGGTCTGCAGGGGGCATAAAACATCCCCAGCGCAGCTTCCAACTGACCTGCAATCATAAACAACAGGATCAAATATGTACAAGCAGTGGCCCCAAACCGTTCTCATTGCATTAGATACAAAATATCAAACAAAGTGGAATCTGCAAACAAATTATACAAGAGCATTTCTCAACACAAACTTCAAGGTGGTAACAGTGACTTCCTTTAGTTCAACACATTAGCTAGGAATGTTAATGATGTAACCACAAAGTGTCAAACTATTTACTTTAAATCTGAACCATACATATATGTTTTATTATGCTCCATGGTCCTATTAGCTATCGCTCTCAGCACCAGAGCACATAACGAGATTTACATACTGTTATTTTAAAGTGTAAAGACCTTTTTGATTCTAAGCTGCACTTTCCCTGACACTAATTAAGTTTAGGTTTAGTCTCTGTTCAGAAATCAAAGCCTGCAGGTCTGGAGTCTTTACCTTCAGTTTGCTGGTCCAGTGGTTTTCTCAGCAGGTGATCTGTGATGGAGATGACTGACCTATAACAATCTGCTCCCATCATGGCCCAGTCCATATTACCCAGAATTCCCAGTGCTGCATCCACCTCCTCACAGCGCAAACGGTGCTGTATCAGATCACCTGGGCCTAGCTGAGCGCCACTGAACACACCTGCACACAGAATAAATATATGTTATTGGTGTTACTGAATGGTTATGAAGTGACACATATGACATACAGGTGCTGGTCATATAATTAGAATATCATCAAAAAGTTGATTTCACTAATTCCATTCAAAAAGTGAAACTTGTATAATGTATACATTCATTAGTGTCACATTTTTGTTATATTATAAACAAAAATAATATTTTAAATTTTCACAATTCCACAAAACGGAGAAAGCGAGAAAGAGGTTGTGGAAGCTCTGGATCATATGAGGTGGGAGATCTTTAGAGGCGACGCTCTGTAAGATTGCCATTGACATTTGGATCGATCTTCAGTCTGTGCTCTTTCCCTGTAGCACTGTTGAGAGGTGTGTGTGTGTGTGTGTGTGTGTGTGTGTGTGTGTGTGTGTGTGTGAGAGAGAGAGACAGAGAGAGAGCACTGAACTGTGACACACACAGCAAATGCAGTCGATTCAGGTTAAACATACTCATTGGTGTGGATACTGCTGACAGTTAGTTTAGTGAATTACATTAAAAAAAATGACATATACAGCAGAGAATCAACCAGAGAGGGATGAGCAGCTGAATGGACATCTAAGCTAATGGAGCTAATGGATGAACCCTCAGCTCTTTACAAAGCTTCTCAAATGTGCATTTACCTAAAAGACAATCGCACACTATTTTAACCACTAAAGGGTCATACAGATGAGTTTTCTTCAAACTGGTCTAAATGTAAAAAATTAGTGGTCGACTGATATGGATTTTTTACAGCTGATACTAATACAGTTGTCTATAGAGAGCAAGGTGTTAGATGCCAGATATCATGCCACTATATGATGAAATACAATTTTTGAAGGCAAATGAGATGAGAAGGACAATAAACACTAATTTTACATCATGATGATATACTTTGACATTACCATTCAAACGTTTGCCGTTTTCGAAAAAAAAAGTCTCTTATTCTCACCAAGGCTGCATTCATTTGATCAAAAATACAGTAAAAACAGTATTACTGTTGAATATTATATACATTCCAAATAACTCTTTTTTTAATTTGAAAATGTTTTAAAACGTAATTTATTCCTGTGATGGCAAAGCAGAATTTTCAGCAGCCATTAATTGAGACTTCAGTGTCATATGATCCTTCAGAAATCATTCTAATATACCAATTTACTGATTTCAAATTTTTGAATGGAAGTGTACATAATGGTATTTTTCACTGTGTGGGATGTCGGCGGTCAGGACAAGATCGTCCTCTCTGGAGACACTATTTTCAGAACAGAATATATATACACACACACACCATGGTATTTACATACTACTATCATACTACGTTTATAAAATGTGTTGATTTGAACGTAGTTAAATTGTGGTGACTTAAATGACACCAAAATAATGTTGTCTAGTCAATTCAGTAATATATCACAAAAAAGTAGACAATATTGCCCTTAAAGAGTTATGACAATTTTATTACAAAAAGTTAATATTTATTAAAAAATGATTTCATACACTTATTTTTCTGACAAGTTTAAAATATTTTTCTAAAAAGCGGTATTTATGATACTTTAAAAAATCTGTATTGTTATAGGCCCTGCATAGTAGTTTTTGTTACTGTTGTTATTATATCAGCTATTATCTTTAATATCTTCAGGTCAGTGCTAAATTTACAGTAGTTTCAGATTTCATAGTGGGTCAAGAGCATTTCATATATTTAACCACTAAAACTTTCCCTTGCATTTCACACACACACACACACATTCTTCTGTATCCGCTGCCCTCGTTTTTCCATTAATTCCTGTTCTTTTTCTTTCTCTCTCAGACACATCTATTTCCAACTCTCATCTGTCTGTTCTCTTGCTAACTTTCTGTGAACGTTAGTGTCTGTGATCACAATGAGCAGTAATCACCTGAGGCGGTTGACAGCCGTAAAGGCGGCTTTAATAATGTAACAGAGCTTAATCCAGCCATACCGGATCTGCTTCTGAACAGCACACTCAAATCGCAGCTACGCTTAACCTTGCTCACTTCTCAACAGGAGACCATTAGCACAGCCACGAAAACCACATGCACCATAATATTATTGACAAACACCACACAAACAGAGAAATATGTTGCCTATCAATAAAACAACCCCTCAGGACCCTCTGTATTCATGGTTCCTGAAGTCTTACACATGAAGGAAAATGACCCATGTTTGTTATCTCTTTCTGTTGCTAAACCAATCTGAACTCCCCTCTTGGACAGAAATCATCTCCTGCGGATGTTGGGAGCAGAAGGAGGCGCCATTTTGCGGCAAATAAAACGACAGCCACCATTTTTTTGTAAATGAATTTGGAAAGGAGGTCGGGTAGGGTCCAATTAAAACTGCATGTGGGAAATTAACAGGCCGCCTCCCACAAACCCCTGAAGAGCAACTAATGTGACTAATAACAGTGTGGAGAGAAATGACAGACGTCAGCACAGACGCTGCAGAGAGACACAAACCAAATTGAAAAAGAAAACGCTGAGGATGAAAAGTGCACAGATTAACAGTTAGTTTACACATATATGTTTTTTACACATTTATATGAAAATTTTTAAATAAATACAGACCAAATTTAATTGTTACCATTTTTAAAATAAATAAATAAGCAACATAAAAAGTAATACATTTAACTGTTCTGTCCACTAAAAAAGCTTTAAAGGGCAGTTTGGTGACCTTCATTAATAAGAAGTCATAAATTTCATTACATAAATTGTTGATTGTGTTAAAAAATAAAAATAATTTTGACTTTGGAGAACAAAAATTTAATTGGAGTACAAAATTTAACTGTTACTTAAAAATATGAAATAAAGTACAAAATTCAATTGTTACTATTTTTTAAACAAATAACAAAGTTCAAAACTGTGCAGTGAAAAACCTTGACAGTTATGTGACCTTCATTTATGAGAATTTGTGATAGTGGTTGTGATAGAAAATACTCATTTTGACTCTAATTGAAGTTGTTTTTCTTGTTCTTAATTGTGGTAAGTGGTATGAAACAAAACCCCACTAATTTATTTATTTGAAATATTTTATAAATATACAGGCATAATCTGACACAACCAAAACAAACAGGGTGCCCTATGTGATGCAACCAAAGGGTTCCAAACTGCAATGCTGTGCAATTTCCTCTCCTTTAAATTAATCTTGTTTCCCCCTCACTCTCTATTTTTTTTTTACTTTCTCGGAGTGTGCCGGCCAGCTGCCCCCCGTATCCACTCCGTACAGCAGCTCTCCTGTGCCGAGCGCGTGCCCAGATGAGATAACTCAGGGAGGAGAGGAAAAAACGAAGGGAGGGTGAGTGAAAGAAAAAGAAAGAGCTGCTTCCTTGGAAAGACTGGAGGTCTGCCAACTCTTTCATCCTCTGCCCGTCCGATTCACTCACTTCATCATGTAGCAGTTCTAGAGATATTAGTCAATAAATATGGGCACATGAGCAAGACAAGCCCAACGAACACGTTCACAAACAAATAAATAGACAAACGGGCAAACAAGCGCTGCTCAATAGCTGCTCCAAATTATCAGTCGGGAAGGATGTGCGTTTGTTTTCTTCATCAAAACCTTGGCACGCGATCAGAGAAGAGGGAACTGCTGTCGCTCTCTCTCCTTTCCACCCTCCCCTGCTTTCTACATCTCTCTCTCGTAGAAAACTCTTTCTCTTGCTGACGCTCTCCATTTAAAACTTTGACAGAGTCGCTGGGAGTCACATTCACTTCCAAAGTCAAAATTAAACTCTAGGCATGGGCAGGTTTTGATTGGCAAACTTTATCTGGTGCCCTGAGGGACCGTAAGCCACTGTAAATGATTTATCGGAGAAATGCATCCCAGAATGCACCTGGAGGTGGCAGCCCAAGGGTGGGTATCGAGTGACCTCAGAAGACTTGGCCCATGCATCTGCCATTCCCTCAAATGTCTGTTTGCTTCTACAGTTCTACAATGAACGCAATCTTAGATGGCACACTCATACTCTGAAGTATATAACACACAATAACACCACGCACTCTCTCGATCGGACAAGCTCTAATCTGATTGGCTGGCCTTATGCGTGTAATTTACAAGATAGTGGGTTGCTACAATGATTACTTCTGGAAGGACTAATCACTGGATTTGCCAAAGTGTGCAAGGATTGTGACATCAAATCTTTTATTTTGGGCATTAATAGCAAGAAAGCAAGATTTCTATATACTATTTCCTTGCAACTGGGAAGAAGAGGGGAATCAGGTAATGGGCCAGATTCAAATATGTCATTTGTCTCATTTGAGCACCACAGCTTAATGTTTTGAAGAATGTGCACTGACTGCTAGGCCACGGCTACTAATCTTCACCAAAAAATTCTTAAGAAAAGTTTTGTATTTTCTTTGTAGAAAACAAACCACATATCCAATATCAGAACTGTGTAATATGTTCTCTTATGTATGTGAAGTACTTTTATACACAGACCACTTATTTAAAAATATTTATTAAAATAAATAATTAAATAAAAATAATTATTTCATATACATTAACATTCAAAAGTTTGGGGTCGGTAAAAAATTTTTTTGAATGTTTTTGAAAGAAGTCTCATTCTAAAATCATTCTAGTATGCTGATTTGGTGCTCAAGAAATATTTATTATTATTATCAATGTTGAAAAAAGATGTTTTTGATGAACAGTATTTATTTGAAATAGAAAAATGTTATTTTTTCAACATTATATATTTATTTAGTCATCTTCGTTCAATTTACTGAAACCTTGCTGAATAAAGTTTTTTTTTTTTCAATCTTACTGACCCCAAACATTTGAATGGTAGTTTAAGACTCGAGTGTAAATTCTCTCTTCAAGAGTGTTGTTTGTTTTGTGCCTTCTAGCTATATAAATACAATCATGTTCAAGAATCTTTAGCGCTACACTTCAAATGATCAACTCTGATTTCAATCAAGTAAACTACACAAAGGTCGCACTGACCTAGTCTTAGCCTCAGTGCAGCAAGCGGCCCTCCATGAAACCGAAGCAGCAGTAAGTCATGTGTCTCCAGACCCTCGCTTCCATGGGATATTGGACAGTAGGCCCAATTCATCCCCTCTAGCCCCTCAGAGGTTTTTATGTGACGAGAGAGCTGCAGGCTGGGGCCTGTAGACCCAGGAGTCGGTTCTTCACTCACTAACCGCAGAGGGAGAGGTGAGAGTCCCATATCAAAGCACTGGAGCTCTCCTTGACCTCCGCCCACCATCAGCAGAGCTCCTGAAGGATGCCATGCTAGTACCGCCGGCACCATGGAGCAGGAGGCCCACTGTGAGTGGCCCGTCTGTGGGTCAAAAAGAACTACAGAGCAATCCTGAAGCCCCAGGAGAACCCAGCGCTCCAACGGGTCTCGACAACAGATTATAGGTTTGGACGTCAGGGGTAGAGGAGAGCTGGACAGACGTTGGAGATGTCCACGAGCACATTCATATACACAGGTTTGGACTTCAGGAGGCTGGGCTTCCTCGTACAGCACAGACGTGGAGTGTTTGGCCTCTTGGTGCAGCTCCACGGTCAGGACATGGTAGGGTTGGGTCAAACTGAATCTGCAGTCTATAGGGTTCCCATCAGTTCGGAGAGAGCTCAAAACCTGCACAGAGAGAAACAGGGAGGCAAAAAAAGAATTTCATTTAATCACTGAAGCATTTATTTTTTCCAGAAAAAGTATGTGAAGTGAACCCTTGCATCTAACAGTTCAATTTAATTATAAATTGGTTGTGCATGCCCAGTTCACAACTACAGGAAATATTTGGTGAAAGTTATTTCTGCTGAAACCAAGGGTTTACATACTTTTTCCTCATCTGTCACAACAGACAGATAAAATTTTGTTCATGTACTTGTTTTAGTTCATATTTTAGTTCATATACTTGTTCTGAACTGTAAAATATTTATTTTATTATAAATTTAACTTGTAAAATTTTTGGCAGTTTTATTTATAGTGTAGTACTATAGCTGGAAGAGAATAAGAAATGATGAGGAGAAAAGAGGGAACAAAATCAGGTAACGAACCAGATTCAAATTTGACACCTACAGTATTTGAGAACCATATCTCAATGTGTATGCTGAACTTTTTAAAACATTATTAGAAAAGTTATGCATAGTATGTAATTTTAGTGAAATGGAGAATGAATCATCTTAAAATAATTATAATCAATATTAAAAAACTTTGAGTGCCACAGCTCAATGTGTCAAAGCACGTGCTCTGGTACACCCCGATTCTCAGAAAGTGGGTGACTAAATTATATTTCGAAATGATATATACAAAAAGTAACGACCCTGTAAGGTGAAACAGAAACGGAGAAAGATACAAGCAGTCTTGAAGAACCAAAGCTAAACCAAAAGTTACAAACAATTTTGCAAAAGTAAATATTCAGCATGGGCACCTCCATCCCTGAGACAGTAGAAATCACAGGCCCAACACACATGTTGAGCAAATTTGTTTGGAGATTTAACCTCAAAATGTGCACACAAACAGCTTAAAAAGTGTCCTATCAGACGGCAGCACACAGGAAGTTGGGGTTTACCTGTAGTATGTGTGTTTCTGGTGCAGATGGTGCGGTGAGAGAGAGAGACTGAGAGCGATGGGCTGGCACAGAACCGTGGCGTGTGCGCCAGCGTAGGAGACTGAGTTAAGCGGGTTGCCGATGGTTTCTGTGAAAGCAGGGGATGAGTTTTTTGTCTTTTTTTTTTTTTTTAGCTGTAATCTCCCCTGGGCCGACTCCCGCTGCACCCCAGGGGGTGAGAGGGGTTTAGTGAGAGGGCGGGAGAGGAGTTGCTGACAGCACAGAGGGGAGATCCGGAACAGTGCCAGATCTCCACAGAGCCAGGCCCCGCTGAGACACACCTGCCCCAGCCACAGAGGCCCCCATTCTGGGCCTGTCCACAGCTGGGCCCGGGCTCAGAACCAACACCCCACTGACCACGCTAGCTAAAGACCAACGCCCCAACTGCTTTGGCTAATACTCCGATAATGTTGACCCCGCTAGCACTAAGCTAGTCAAAAACTAGCTAGGGCTAGGTTGAACACCTTATCAGGCCTTTTTAAAGTGGTCAGCTTGCAGCTCAGGCCAGAATTTGTGACCTCACGAGGCTCCAACGAACACCATGCTAGCCAATGCTACAGATACTATTCAGGCTAATAATACACACATTTAAACGCCTTGAATAACATTGTGCTTTGTTGTGAGTGTAAAATCGCGGACTAGAAGTGCCATAAGGAATTGCACAATCCTCACACTTGTTTATCTGGTTTAGTAGTAACGGATAGCCATAGAGAGAAAGCACTAAGCTCTTTGCCACGGTAACACTAAACAAAAACAAAAAGGTGAAGAAATAAAGGAGAGCCGGTTGAGAGGCAGTATTTTTGCCTCAGCACTGGGGGACATTTCGAGTGTCTTTCTCCCACCCGCCACAAAGGTTTTAACATCTTCACAGAGTGATCCTTCTTAAGACCTGCATTCACACACACGCACACACAAACATCGCAAATCCCACAGCTGCTGCTGAGACAATGACAGATTCAATTTCACAAAGACAAACGGCATCTTGGTGAGTTGGGGAGGTTTGGGGGGGTGCAAAGGAGAGCGAGAAAGAGAGAGAGAGAACAGTGGTAAGTGAGTCTCTGTTAGTTATTGGTTTCAGTCACTGGTCAAAACTATTCTTTTCTT
>JAFVLL020001083.1:29466-60624 GCA_021397915.2 Tor tambroides | reverse complement strand
GGTAAGAATTAAGACCACATAGGGAAAGAAAGCGTACTTTTTAAATGCTGAAGACTAAGCAGAAAATGGGTTTAGCATGCAGATAGCAAACTTAACAAAGGGAACATATATATGAGGCAGAATTGATTGAAGTGTGTGTCTGTGCGCCGAGCGAACCGTTTGATTCACCGCTCGCGTCTTACATAAACTGCTAGCTTGATTTCACACCACGGATCTGAAAATGACAACAAACACTTTAATTAGAAACGATGAAGGCGAGAGACACTTTAATGTTTTTTAACCGTAGAAAAATGAGAGAGAGAGAGAGAGAGAGAGAGACAGAGAGACAAAGAGAGAGAGAGAGGAAAATAAATAGGTGAAGGCCCAGGATAAATCCAGGGTTCATTTCCAACCAGAGCAATCCAGCATTGCTTTATGCTGCCCCCCTTTTATTTTTTTATTTAGCAGTTTTCTACCCCTTGTTTGTTTTCATTTGGTGCATTTGCGATTGGAAATGCAGCTCCGTTTACTCGTCTCTCTCATCCCCTGCTCTGCGAGTGAAGATTTTGCATATGTTTAAAACCAGAGTGCAACGTTGGGAGCTTAAGCATTGCTTGCTGATTTTTGAATCGTCGCCATTCAACATTAAACAGTGCTGATATGCACTGGAATGTAGAGATGGAGAAGTGGACAGACAGTGTTATTAGCAGTTCCTAAGAGCACCTCATTTTTGCCTCATTTAAAAACTTTCACACACAAAAAAGGAAGTGTACCTTGGAGAACCTTACCTCATATCAGTAGCCTAATAAAAGCGGTTTTATTTCTGTTTTATTTTGTTTCACTGCATACTAGTTACTTTATAAATAAATAATTTAAAATTACTACTGAATAAATTAACACAATAAAACTAAATACTAAGCTATTAATACTAATTCCAAGACAAGACGACATTTCGTCTACTGTGATGTAAGCAAAAAAAATAAGTGGTACATTTAAAAATAATGATGGATTGGTGTTTGTACTGCAGCTCTATTCTATATGCAAAATATTTCTAGAATCAAGAAAACCTTTTTTTTTTTTTTTGCACCTCTGCATAGCTGTTGCGTAACTGCAGACTCGCTGGAAAACAGAATACATACTACAATGAAAGAGTGTCAGTTACACAGGAAGGGGGCTAAAAGGTCAAAGGTTGGCTGTTCACGTAAAAAAAAGTTCAAGTGAACAGTCTGCAAGTTACAGCAGCTCATTGAGAAACACAATGGTGATTGGTAAAGCATGACAAAAGAAAAAAAGAAAGGTAAAATGGGACAAAAAGACTGGGGCGAAAAAGTGATTGACAATCTTTCCGAAACCTTGAGCAGCGGAGCATTGCGAGGGCATTATTAAAAGTATTTCTATTATTTAGGAGGTCACACCCTGGTTATTATCTGACCTTCAAGTCTCTCTCACATCATTCAATTTCATCACCCAAAAAATGTTAGTTCAGACAGGGATAAAAGGCCAACCCTGAAGCAACGTCAGTGTCTGCTTACCGTAAGCCCTGGTGTATCCGAGCAGGCGAGCAGCACCAGGTTGGCCCTGTCCACTGCACTGGGGACGGGAGACCAAGGCCTAACCTCCTCGTTACAGAGGGGCCACCAGCACATGGCCACATCCTGAGTCTGGTTCAGCCCCACGCGGCGCTCCACACGCCGTGCTCCACCAGGTAAATCCACCACTGAAACCTGCGGAAGAACCACAAAACATCTATAAAACATGACCCCAACTCTTCTGCATAACACAACACAGCTGCATGCTGCTTTATTAATGTGGCCTGAGCTGCTCTGGGTAGCAGGCATTGTTATCTTTTGTTGGGGTTTTTATTAAAATCATTTGAAATAGCCGCATTTGTTCTGCACTTGGTGAGGTGTTTGAAGGTAACAAGGTATTTGTGTGACTGCTAATAAGATCTCTAGATGCTTTCACTTTCATAAACCCCAGATTTGGACAGGTACTGTATTGTTTTCCAGTGTGGTAGGACTGAACCAGAATTGGATTCTGCAGGAAAATACTATGGAAAATAAAAAGGTAATTGCTCTATCTCTTGTTTATCGTAATTATGACTTTATATCTCATAATTGTGAATTTATTTCTCATAATCAATATCTCAGATTCTAAGATACATCAGCGAATTTGCAGCACAGATCAATCCCAAAACCACCCAAAATTACAGGTTTCTAATGAAGCGCAGGCCAGTGTTTTGCTGCTGACTAAGTCTGACTACCAAATTTCATTAAAATGAGCCGCACCTGATTGAGACACACCTGCTGTTTGGCTGATGCACAAACAGCTTTAATCACTCAAGACTGTCTAGCCTTAACGTAGACATAATAATTGAGGTATTCAAAACTGGTTCCTTTGAAGGGGCGTTAAATCCACTTTGTGTTTATGGGACTGCAATAATAGTTAGTAAGGAGCGATATTTTCTCCCACACCGCTGCATTAAACTCTATCTCATATCTGCAGCAGCTCATCATGTGCTATTTCAGCAGTTCTGGGCTGAGGTTTTAAAGTAGGTTTTTTTCCAGACTCTTAATGCAGCCCATAGTACGAACAAATGGCATGAAAATACGATATGGCTCTTATAGAGTCAGTGCCTATTCATGCAACATAATAGCAGTCATTTCCATATACTTCATTCTGAAAGGCCTTATCAAGAGAGCAAACACGGAGTCTCTCTTTATGTCAACAACTCTATCTGTGCACAATAGGGAGGACTAGAAATGTACCACAGTCTGTTCATGACAACAAAAACTGTTGATCATTTAACCTTGACCTTCAGAGACTGCGCCTGTACAGATTAATTGTGCATGTTAAGTATCATCTAGCATGAAAATGATTTATATAAGATTAATAAATAAACAAAAACAAAGTAAACCAGTACAGGCTGTGGGAAAATAACATTCATCTCTCTCTGTCTCTTTCTGCCCTCCCCCAAAACTTGATTCCCCATCTCGCCTGTGCTTGCTGGTCAGCAATAATCAGACCCTCTTTCTGGAGGATTAGGCTCAAAGCTTAGTCCAGTGGAGCAGGCAGTGGATGGGGCCGGCCGGGCTGGGATGGGGGTGGTGTCGGGAGGGAGGGCAGGGTTTGGGGGGGGGTGCGTACGGTCCCCCCTTATCAGAGCCATGCTGCTGGAGCCAGCCACACCGCAGGAGAGATTGCTTTCATATTCAGGCTGCCGTCGCAACAAAGCGCTCCAGTAATGCGATAATGTTCGGGTGCGGAGGGTGTTAAGAGCCTGATGTATTTATGTATTGTGTTTAGTCCATAATCAGACCCATCCAAATTGTGATCTCCGAACACTTGGTCTCCGGCCCATTAAAATGAGGTTAATGCTTTCAAAAAGAAAACGAATAAAGATTTTTTTACTCTTAAATTCCGTTATGAATTTTTTTAGACAAGTTGCTTTGGAAAGCCAGAGAATGAATGGGATGGAGAATAAAGAATGGAGCGATCACCTTCGTTTCCTCTGAAGAGGAGGAGATGGACTTGACCTCACCCTCCAATCCCTATACCACTGCTCTGCTAGCGACAAACTGCATAGCTGTGACCAATTTTACGGAGCGGTAATAATGGTCATATCTTACAATATATATAGTATATCTTCTGTTCTTTGGCTTAAATAGTAGAGCATGGCTCTAGCAATGGCAAGGTCATAAGTCTGTTTGCCAGAAAATCTAAGAACTAATAAAACAGACAATTTATACAATACTTTTTTTTTTAAAGAACATTAAAAAAGTAAATAAAAAGTAGTATCTTATGCTCAGCAAGGCTGCTTTTATTTGATAAAAAAATACAATAAAAACAGTAACATTGTGAAATATTACTACAAATGAAATAACTGTTTTCTATTTTAATTTTTATTCTGTGAAGACTAAATTGATTTGTTTGCCCCCATTTTTTTTTCTTATTAATATGTTAAAAGCAGCCGTGCTGCTTAATATTTTATGTAGAAACTGTGATACATTTTAGGATTCTTTGTTCAAAAGTACTTCATTTATTTTAAAATTGAAATCTTTTGTAACAATGTCCTTTTGATCAATTTAAGGCATCTTTGCTAAATAAAAGTATTCATTTCTTAAAAACAATATACACACACATATATATATATATATATATATATATATATATATATATATATACATATACACAGTAGGTCTCTTGATGCATCTTGGAAACATTGCAACAGTTCTTCTGGATTTAATCTGTCTCAGTTTGTTCTGTTTCTTCATGTCATTCCAGACAGACTGGATGATGGTGAGATCAGATCTCTGTGTGGAGCACTGGCTGTTTCAGACTCCTTGTGCAAACAAAAATCTCACTGGATTATTACAATTAATGGCAAAATGAATGTTTGGAAATGTATACTGATATTTCCTACTGGCACACTACAGCAAAAGATAGAAATAACTGACTTAAAATCATTTTTTAGCTGGTGAAAATACTAGTAGCCTAAAACTTTTGCACAGTATTTTATATATATATATATATATATATATATATAAATATATATATATACACACACACACACACACACACACACACAACATCTTGAACAACTTTTGAATGGTAGTGTACTTTAAGGGCAATGTAACGTAAAAATGAAATGTGTTTTTTTTTTTTTTTTTAATAAAAGCATCTGTCAATGCAGAAATAAATGCATAAATACAGCATAAATGTAAATGCAAATCTTCACTTTCAAATTTAATTTATCTCTAATAATGATTTTGGTTCCTTCTTCTCCGGTTCTAGCAAGACCTTTGATGTGGGAAAACAGTGTGTAATGAGCACAATGAAAAACTGCTTTGTGTAGTTAATGCTTCTCAAATTTCAAATGATATTGTGTTTTAAAAAAAGCATTTTTTTCCCTTTTTTATATTTCCTTGATGCATAACAATTACAGTATTACAGCCATTACACAATGATATCCAACTGTCTTCCCTTTTAAATAAAAAATGCCTTCAAATTTTTGAAGGTTTCTGTAATTTAATTAACAAAAATAAAGACAGAGGGAAGAACACATTTGTCAGGCTTATAGAGATGTACTGTCATAAAGGATGTGATCTCTCTATAAAGAGAGGAGTGCTGTATGTTTGGACCTGATGTTCCCCACAGGTGTGCATTAGAGAGGAGCTCCAGTAATCACAGTGTTACCTGTCCCAGCGGTAAAAGAAAGCAAGTAAAGCCAGGCAATTATTAGAGCTAAAAGCCCTGTGGAAAGAGCCAGACCAGCCTCATTAAAGCTTTTTAATTGAAAGCAGGAGAGGCTGTGCTGCCTTTCCTCCTAAAATGTGCTAATGCGTGTGCATTGAGGAGTGTGCGAGTGTATGTCTTTGGGCGAGCGTTCAATAGATGTGTGCATAAAAGATATGCGCGTGTGTGTGTGTGTGTGTGTGTGTGTGTGTTACCTTAATCTCTGCAGCTGTGAGTTTCTCCATGTGTCGTGCTAGCTCAGGTGAGCTCTGGTTCTTCCTGTTCAGGTAAACCTGACACACCTGACTCCTCTCCATCAGCGAGAACAGCAGGAAGCGATCGCCGATCACCGCTGAAAACCACAGAGAAAGGTTAAAGGTTAAAACGCATATGACCTTGTGGGACTACAGCTTGACTACAGATTGATTCAAATGCTAATTTACCTCTTGTAGAAAAGCTTTTTGCATTTACAGTTAGAGATAATTCTTTCAAACAATTACATCCCCCAAAATTTACTGGAACAATTTGTGCATCTCTCAAAATATGTTTGTATTTCATGGTGGGTACTTTCCTTTCATTTGCACCGTTTACTCTTTATCTAACCTTCATGATGAGGACATTTGGTCCCCAAAACACAGGTAAAGTCTGACCCACACACACAGAAATGTACAAAACAAATAATTTCCATAAGTGTTTGAGTCAGGGCAGCAGTTTAAGAGACTAATAAGGAGTCACAAAAGAGAGAGACTGTAAAGCCTGTAGGGTATGCAGCCTTCACGTTAAAGAGAGACATTTGCAGTGAAACTGTTGACAAGCTCTCCACACTGTGATTAGCAATTAACCTTCCCTTCCTAAAAAATTAATCTGTTTATGAAACCAATTAAACGGCAGAAAAATTAATACAAGCCATTCAGAGAAGCAGGTTTAGTTGAGGATGATATTCAGGGCTGGAATTTCCAACCTTAACAGCAATTAGAGACGGAATATCAGCGCTTCTGCAGTAATTATGAATCATCTCACATTCAAGCATAAAAAGGGAGCTCATTTCAAAGGAAAAGCGTGTTAAATGCAGTAATTTTACCATCGTTTTACCAAGTTTTACCTTAGTCTTCAATAACAAAGAAAACATGCACATTTGCAAAATGATGTACTGTGCATTAGAATGTACTGTGCATTAGAAAATGTCATATCTTTGGAAATCAGAAGAATCATTTTTGCTTAAACCAAAGTTTTTAGTTTAGCCACTTTAAGAGGCTCAAGAGTGATTTGGAAAAGCTAAATGTAAACGATACACTCTACCAAATTAAAACTAATTATTTAAATGACATATTTTCCCTTGGAAAAAGAAAAACAAAAAGAAAAACATGCAATACTCAGCATGCTTTTAAAAGATTACAAAAATTCCAGAAAACATACTAATGTATTAATGCTCAGTAATCATGGCCAAATTAAGGGGAAGATTCCGCGATAATCCTTCCAAAAAAAATTTCCAAATTTGTGTCCAGGGGCTAGTAAACAGGTTTTGGAACATGTGAGCAGTGGGTTAAACCAGAATAAATCGATAAATTCCTCTAAATCTGCTTAGTTAGTTAATACTCCATTCCTTTAAAACATGTTTACAGCACTGTCTAAAACGCTTACAAGCAGTGATATTAATTTCTAGAAAAATATAATACAACATTCGATGATGGTGGATATTTTGGTTCTTAAATTTAGGTCATTATGTTTTGGGCATCTCAGTACCAAGATAGTTTTTACCTAAAACCACTGTAGGAGTTTCTTATACTATACAAATATTCCCAAACACCTCTCTTGTCATTGTTTGGCTGTCCATATACACCTTAAAACATCTTAACCTGTGACTGTACTAACGAAACAGCTACAGATGCTGTACAGATCATTTGTGGGTCAGAAATGTGTGTCCTTCACAACCAAAGGCCAATCAAAGTTTCTGATTTCTCTCTTTGTACTACAGCACTCACAAAGTAACTTCATCAAGGCCAGAACAGGTCTGACTGCGTGTGTGAAACTAACTGAATAAGTGACAGATGCAGAAGCCCTCCTGGCACCCCCACCCTTACACACTCTCTCTCTCTCTCACACACACACACATAATTACTCTGGTAATTAGGGGCTCTGGGGGCCTGAATGGCACTCTATGGGGGGCTACTAGGAAAAGGGAAGGGGTGGGCTGACAGAGTGAGAGAGAGAAAGAGAGTGAGAGAGGTTTGTCAGGTATCTAGAGACCTGGCACAGAGAGCATTAGCCATATAAGCTCTAAACAATACATGATATGAGAAAATAATTAGCAGATTTGGGATAGTGTCCAATTTCACAAACCAGAAATAAGACAAGGAGGTATGCCAAATTCCCCTGAGATTCAGGAGGAACCTCGACATGTACATATGTGTGTGTGTGTGTGTGTGTGTGTGTGTGTGTGTGCGTGTGTGTGCGTGCGCGCGTGTGTGTGCGCGCTTGTGTCCGTGCCTTTCGAACTTCCTTTGGGAGTAACGGAAGAGGAAGAAACAGAAGGGACTGGCGTTCGTGACCTGTGGGTGTGCATGCCGCCCAGGCCCATGCTGGGAAAATGAGCAGTGAGTGAAACTGCAAAGAGAGGGGAAGAGACAAGAAGAGAAGAGAAAGAAAAGAAAAGAGAGAGGAAGGGTAGCGTGCAAGTGTGCATTTACTCACCGTCGCTGATGGTGTCAGCAGGTAGTCGCCCCACCAGCGTTCTGTCAATGGCCACCCGTTCGACCTGAGCTCCGCCAAGGATAAGGGTCACCAACACACCTGATCTCAACAGCAGCTACACACACACACACACACACACAGTAACGGCACAGTCACAATGCTTCAGACTGTAAATATCCAGAAAATTACATTCAAAGTAACTGTTCACACAGACAAATGAATATTGTGTCATATTCTGCCAAAACTTACTTTCTTCTGTGGAGCACAAAAAAAGATATTTCAAAGGAAGTTTCAGTTGTTTGGATCAACATTATGAAAGTCAAAAATTTCAAGCTCCAAATCAAAACACTGATCAACGCATGCACACAAAACTATATCAAATATGGTGACACAAACTTCAAACGTCAATGAAGAACCAATAATTGGTGCATTAGAAGTTTGGACACCATATTTGATGTAATATTTCAAATAATACTGTAATGGCTCTAATTACTCATTTTATCTCCAGAAAAAAAAATAGAGGAAAAATTATGCCATTAAAAATATTTGAAATATAAAATATTCCCAAATTGTTTTCACATCAGTTTGGAGATTCAATTTGAAAATATAATTATGAATACAATTTTAAACTGTGATTAACTATAGAAATCCGCAACTAATTATAAACAATCTACAGCAGTACTTTTAAATCACCTCAGTGTCTTCACTTTTTAGGGCTAGAAGTTTTGGGTCCCGGTAACTTTCCATAATATGGACAAAAACAGCTGAAATATATCTTCTTTTGTGTTCCACAGAAGAAACTAAATCAAACAGGTTTGGAATGACATGAAAGTAAATGATGGCAAATTTGTAATTTTTAGGTGAAATATCCCTTCAAAAATTGCTGGTTGATAACATTTTGACTGAAATAAGGGAGAATTTCATCTCTATATCATGTCAACAAGCGATAAAGTTCACAGCCTCCAATCAGACTCTGCTGCTGTGCGGGAAAAACCATCTCTGACCACCAAAAAAAAAACAACAAAAAAAAACGAACAAGGTTTGGTCTCCCTGACCTTTTAAAACGGCCAAAATCAAGCACTTTAGGTGCCGAAAATGTGTGCGCACGTGGCTGAAGAATCCATCCTCACTTCACGGAAAACCACTGGGCTACAGTGATGTGCTTGGGAAGGGAATCTTTTTGATCCCAGAGATAAATTCCCCAAGAGTATTTGACACAAACAGCCTGCATATGCTCATTGCCTGACCTCTGCTACACGAGCCAACTCATGCCAAGAAGGCCTGATGCCTGCTGGGTACTGGTGCATGCTGGGTAAGGTACCTGACAGCACTGTTTGCTTCTCCATCTGACACTCATGACCGGGCATGACTGCAGCAGCTCCTGAGAGAAAGAGAGACAGAGAATATGTAGTAGGAATGAGTGGATGCCGTCTGAGCGTTTTCAGGGTCAGGTTTAGAAGGATGTTTCCAGTTTCAGATATGGAGAGGCAGCAAAAATGAGCCCGAGTCGGACTGAACAAAGCTAGGTTTGTGTGAGAGAGCCAGAGGCAGAGAGAGAGAGCCAGCTCACAGTCCCAATCATCCCCCTCAAATATACCCCACGATGACAGAGAGGCACCCACACAGGTGCTGAGAGAGAGAGAGCGAGCGAGAGAGGTCGGGGGGATTTTCTCCTTCCTTATGAAAGGAGGGAGAGACAGAGAAAGCTCCTATTTGTTAATCGGACTGCAGGAAATGTAAACAAATACCTCTAGTTCCTTTAGAGCATCACGCAGCTTCTCCGGGCGACGGTTACTAAGGAACCATGGGTAACCCCGACCTGAGGGACAGAAAGCGAGGAAGAGGACATGGGTATGAAATGCAACGTCATCTGCGGCCAGAAAGAAGCAATAAAAGACAGCCAAAAGAATGCGTTTTTGTGTTTGTGGGTTTTTAAGGGCAAAGAGGATTGACCCTGAAATACAGCTCCACCTGAGGTCACTCTACAAATGAATCTGAGCTGACAGCTCAAGAGTTAAATCCACTCAGTTCAATCCTGATGATGATTTGGGTACAAACACATGGGACACAAACAAACAGGAATGAATAGGAAAATAAGTAAATTTGAAAAAGTTAACCCTAACTAATAATTTTCTAATGTCTTTTAAGCTTTATCTTCATTTGACCCTGTCTAAATTATTATAGATTTTTTTAAATAATAACAATAATAAATAAGGTATATTTAATATTAATATATAGTAAGTAAAAAAAAATTGTATGGTGGATTTTTATATTTTAAGACAATTTTATTAACATTGTTAAAACTTATATTTTGAACATTTTGTACATATTTACATACACTGTAAAATATTTAATTAAATAAGCTAAAAAAAAAATCCCATTTGGATTCACGTTTTATGCACAATTTAGTCCTTTTTAAAGCAAACTCTGTATCTCTTACACATAAAACTCCAAAATAAACATTTTCCCTGAATCTACAATGCAAAGCGTAGATAAAACTTCCTCTTTCTTTTAATGTTGAAAACACTTCTCTATTTTCATTAGCTAAAATATTTACTTTCATGATTTCTCTCATGTTGTAGACAGAACGGATTTAAAAGCGTAATATTAACTAATAGCGCAACAGAGGCTAAATTCAGTGTAACGCCGCAGTCTCATTCAATCAGCGCTCCCTGAGTTAGCACAGTCACCCGAGGGAAGAACTCAAAGTTACCATAACATATTAAACACATTAAATACGGCACTCCAAAATGCCTCGTTCCGCTCACAAAGCCCCCCAAATTTCCGCTTAGATCTCAGTCCCTGTTTCCCTCTGGAGCAAACCAGCGAAGGGAAAAAAAAAGAGAGAAAGAAACGTTAATAGAATTCTCGGCTGAGTTCAATCTGTGAGTATGCGTTTGCATTTATGCATTAATACGTTCATCCGGGACAGGGACCCACGGAAATGGAGGAGGTCTGTTATTTGTTTTCTTAAAGATTCCGTAATCAAATCCAATCAGTTTTTTTTATTATTATTTCTACACCATTAATAAACATCTCCTGCCTTTTAGGAGTAAGAGGATGCAGAAATAAATGAATGCAAATGAATGAGAGAGGGTGGGAGATGAGCAGGACGGGGGCGAGAGGGGGACGGGTCTGTGTCTCCTGATAAGGGTGTTTGTGTTTCTCTCGAGGGCAACGGGAGTTACCCCACCAGCAGGGTGAGTGGGTAGGAGGTAACTGGGCATTACAGTGGGAAGACACTGGCCATACTCGCAATGAACATCTGACAACATCATAACTCAACTGAAAAAGAGAGTCAGTCCTATAATAATCTACATTAAAAGGGGCAGAATGAAGCTGTTCTCGTCTTAAAACAAATACAAAAACTCAAAACCAAAGAAAAACGCTGTCATTGTTCAACGGTTAAATGTGAAGCCAGAGAAAATGTCTGGTCAAAACATTCAACATAAAAAAATGACCAAAAAATTGTTTTTTGGACATACCATGGTAACATCACTGTATTCTTCATAGTACTTTGGAGATCCACGGTACATGGATATACAGCAGTTATCATTCAATTCAACACTGTGCCATGGCATCAACAAAACACTTTTTGTAAGGGCCAGCTGTTGAAGACCTTAATGAGGTCTGGAGAATTGCTATAAATATACATTTCTTGTGCAAAAGCTTGATAAATCACCATCACATTTTCCATCATCGTGACTTGCAGACTTATGCAGTGTTTTTCATTCCGTTCTTTTTCATTAATGTTGCGTCAGGCTCATGAGGGTTAAAGAAGTGGAGGGAAAATGGAGTGATGTTTAACATTTGTCAGATTTGCACTAATGGGGCACTTCATTTTCCAGGCATCTGAAGCACAATTTAAATTAGGAATCGGATGAGTGTTGCTTCAGTAACATGCAAACCAATGTTCTTAAATAATGAGCTAATATGATCATTGACACGAAGGTTAATTGTTTGATGATGGATTACTTACTGTCTGCAAACTGCTGTTTCTCATTGTAGTAATGCTGATCTGTAGAGGAGGCTGCACAAAGAAGAAAAAAAAAACATTTTAATGATTTTTTTTAATCTTTAGAAAGGATGCAAAAGTGAGTTGCATGTACATATGTAGATGTTTTGTCTCTGGGGAGAAAGTAAACTCAATTAAAACATACTTTTCACACACTAACAATATCCAACAATGAATACATAACAGAAGCACAGAAACTCATGAACTCACTTCCACCACAGTGTCATTTCCATCACATTTCAAATCAAGTATTGCATTTATAGCTTTCTGTGATGGAAATTACATTTGAAATATTTTTGTAATAAAATGCAGACTCCTTTGTCCTGCTAATGCTAGCTGAGTCACTAAATTACACATAATTAAATAATATTTTTACACTTTTGCATTATTTGACAAAATAACACTTTTACTGGGAAAAACACAATTAAAGTACCGTTATTTAACATAAATGACATTTTCCTTGATGGCTCCTTATTGCTCTCAACTGACACTTTTGTCTACTTGGCAATCAAGTACACATTTTTAATAAAACTTTAGTGGCAGAACTGTCTGTTATAATGAAAATTACATCTTAATTGCTGGACAGTTGTAAAATGTTTAAAACCATTAATTAATTTATTTTTTTTCCTTAGTTATCTAATGATTTGTTTTTTTTGGGCTTGTAAAATGTTTAAAACTAAATTTGGGATAAAGCATTTTCACACGATATTAAAATGGTTTGTGTGTGTTTTTTTTATTATTACAGTGTTTAACATATAATAGTATATTTTTACTATGAATTTTCGTTAAGACTGAAAGTCTGTCTCTGGGTTAGGTTAAAACTATAAAATCTGTAAATTAAAAAAAAAAAAAAAGTATTAAAACAAATGAAGGAATGGTAAGACATTTCAGATAAATTTTTAATGTAACAAGAAAAAAAAAAAAAAAAAAATCAATCCCTGGCATGTAAAAGAGCCCATAGTTTAAGCAACACCCATGTGTGTGTAAACACACCCTCAAGTGTCTTTCTCAGCATATGGTCACTCAGTTGTCATTTCGCCCCAATGTGTGTGTTTATCAGAAACAGAAAAACAGTGACTCATACAGTGAGAGGGACAGGTATGCCAACAGACGGAAATGACTGAGGGCAAGACCAAACTCCTGCTTTGTCAGCATGCTCTCTCTCCACTGTGCTATAGTACCATACCTTAAGCCCCATCTCACCCCAGAGTCCCAGATCTCCGGCCCTCAGTGGCCCAGCCAGACGGCCCCCTTCTCTGCCTTGCTCTACAGGAGCCCTGCCTCTCTCTGCTGGAGGCCTGGACCTGCTGGACAGCTCCAGGATTACTGCTGCTAATCAGATAAGGGCCATTCTGCCCCTGCCTGCCCCAGACACACACCTCTGCTATGGGATAGAGGGGTGGAAAGAGCCCCCTTCCTCATAGAAGCATGGGTCTCCTTCGCCCTCTGCTGGAGGCCGTGAGAAACAGCAGGTACCGCAATCAAACAAACTCAATTTCTGGAAATATTCAATTCTATAGTGTGGCTCTATAATGTATAAACTACGTACTAAAGCTTAGTTATAAATCAGGTGAGTCATAAATCATAAATCAATTGTTATAATGTAATGATTTCATTACAATCATGAACACACACTAAAAAAAAGATTTGTATGCTGTTTTACAGTTTTAACATTAAGACTTTCATCTCCGTTATTAATAAACAGTAGGTATGAGAAATAAACTAACACTGCATTATTACGTTCAAATCAATGAGACTTTAACCATCTGAAGGTCTTTATAACATCAAAGCATTTGTGTTTTCTCAGATAATAAGTGTTTTTCATAGATAACACAACAGAACAAACAAAACTTTTCAAGTCTCAAGTCTGAAGTATTAAAAATGAATAACATAATTTTGTTATTGTTTAAATCAATAAGCTTTCCATGTTTCAGAGCCGGCTGTGTCCTCTCATGAGGGGTCTGGATTATTAAATATTTAATCTGCGACATGTTAAAAAACTTCATCAAGAAACCTGGTAGCACTTCATTTGCCCAGAAGCATTTAGAGAACATCTGTAACAGTGATGAGAAGGCAGACACGTGACTGCAGGCTTTTGCTAAGCTTATTTTAGGGCCAAATCTTAAAAATTAAAATATTAAAGTACAGCTGATAGTACTGCACAAATTTTGATAGCTGAAAGTATAATTAAATCAAATAATCAACTTAAAAAAACTAAAAGGGGATTAAAAGGGGGCGGGGAGATTTGTAGAACATTGTGAATGATGGGTGTTTTGTGAGCGAAGATTCAATGTGTGTCTGGTGTTGAGTAACTATCACATGAGTAAATTACACTGAAGTAGTGGTGGCCAATCTTCCCAAAATATCATTATCTTAGTTATAACACACAATCATGACCCACATCTTCCCAATTTTGAGATATCCAGGAATATCTAGGAACAAGCCTATTACTTGCACAATTAAAAAAACAAACAAAAAACAACAACACAGTATTGCATGAAACAATCTGTTGTCAAAAGGGTCTTTAAAGCCTGAGTTTAACTAACAATATACATTGATCCTTAATAAAGTTATAAAGTGATTCAGTCAAGAGCAGTGAGTGATTTTTTCTGCCTTTCTTGTTTGATTAACATTAATGACACAGACAGCAATAGGTTTATTAGGCTGCTGTCTCTTTAAGACTGAATGCCTGGATCTAATATACTGACACACATCCGATTTCCTTCCCATCTGTTTATGTTCACTTAAAGCATAACTGACTGTCTTTACATAAATACTTGCCAAGACAGACATTTTGACATGTTTTTGCGTGTATATTTGAGCGTTTATGCACGCCTGAACCCCCAAGTATACACTGCTCATCAGCTCACATTGAATTGTTTTCAAATACGTCACCACGCATGAAAGACACATTATAGAGACGCGTAATATAAATTAGCTAGTCACAGTTATCTAGTAGGCAGTTACTGCTATAGTTTTAGCATTTTTACAAAGACGTAAAAAAGATCACGATCTCTACGATTCACTTGAAAAGTAGATAGTCGATATCTTTAAGATCGATCACGATATAAAATTGTCAGGTCGCCCACCCCTACAATGAAGTGTCATTTAGTGAATTTCAATTAGGATTCAAGAGAAATTTATGCAGAAATACTGTGGTTCAGACAGGAAGACTGAAGTATACATTATTTTTTCTTCCTTCCTCATTTTCATTCCTGTCAAAAATTAAATATGCCATTATCCTGATTAAGGTCTATAATGAAAATTTTATCTGACACATTAAAAAAAACAAAGTTATGAGCAAACTTTAGAAATAAGAAATGTGAATGATTTAATGATATATTTAATAAAGACACAAGGTGATGCATACCTGGTTCTCCTTTTTCATAGAGCTGGTATGTGCCAATATCTGTATCTGTGAAAAGGGATATAAAAAGGAGGAAAGAGTTTCATCTAAATACAAATAAAACACTTGAGTTTGTTAGCAAAAAACGCCTACTGTCTAATACAAAATATAGTGAGGAGTTATGCACTTTTGGCTGCAGTAGATGAAATGTCCTTTAAGCAATGTCAAAGAAAACTGGATTTCTAAGAGAGCTGTGAGCACCTGGAATGTTTGACTTTGCATTAGATTTACAGTTGGACTCTTCATGGACTGTGTACCTCTGACATGGTATAACAAATAAACATGGACTACACCATTTCCATCCACCCATCCATCCATGTTGATGCATCATTTTTAAAGTTTTCATTCATTTCATTCCCTCTCTCTCTCTGTCACTCAATATATGGGTCAGGAGGGCTGGCTACAGGCGATAGAGCTGCAATCACATACAAATACTCGCACACAGATTGCAGAACACAATAAAACGCATGTACACAAACATGCATGCATATAATCCACGACAACATGTTATCACAGGATTTTCCAAATAACTGATAACTGGCCTCGTCTGTGAGAAAAAGAAAATACAAATTGCTCTTACACACACTTACAGTACATCAGAACAGCCAAGAAGAAAAATCAAAGGGCGAAGAAGGAACAAACGTGCAAAAAAGGTTACAAAAAGAGCGGAGGATGTGAGGATTTTAGCTATAAAGAACAATTAAAGAACAAAAAGAATGGCACGACAAATTGAAATGTTGTGTGTTATGAGGTATTTATCACAAACTGCCTCTTAAAAGCTATAATTAAGTGTGCAATAAAATTAATTATAGGCCACAGAATGTCTCTAGTAAAATAACTAACCACACTGGTGTAATAATAACCACCATAAGTGTGAGACACAGCAGTTTAACCGGCTCTGAAAGAACTAATATTCGTTATTACACAAGACAAAGTCAGACAGAGGCGTACGGGTGCATTTAATGAGAAGAAAAGAAGACGACAAAGGAAAGATAGCAGGAATACACATACAAGAGGCAACCAAATGTGTGAAAGAGAGACTTTTGGTGTGTTTTAATTACCTGGGACTTGCAGGCTGTTCCTGAAGGACCACAAGTGCAGCTCCGCCAGGCAGAACGACATCTGATCGAACTCAAACAGGAGTCTGTCCAAACAGGGAGAGAGCCAGTGAGAAAGAGGAAGGGCAGACAGAACAATAGCAGAGATATGCAACAGGAGCCCTGCACTGTCTCTTTCATATCACCACAGAGACCTCAAGAGAGCTGCAGAGATAGGGAGGATTGTTTTCAGACTGTAACTAGTTTTTGGCACCTTTGGTCCACACTAAAAAAGAGGAGTGATTTGAGTTTATACACATGCAAAAAACACATCGACTTAAAGGAAATGAAAAAGGATAAATCCTCTACACAGATAAACATATGCATCTCAAGGGTGCTTACTGACACAACATGCTGGCACACACACCAGACTGTGACACCACTCACACACTCTCTGTTTTTTTTCCAAACACACACATTCGCTCCTGCTGTGTGTCTGGGTTTGAGCCAGAGCTCTGTGCCAGGTGTCAGCACAGTGTGGAACACCTCTGCACATCTCAACAAGGTGAACACACCTCTGTCTCCTCCACACACACACTGTGACAACTCCCTGGACTAGTGGGCTACAACACACTCTTTCTTTCTCAGACAGATGGCATTCAAAAAGAACTGTATATTCATTCCAGTCAGCTACAGATGATATGAAATGACATGTCTAAAAAACTAAAAAAAAAATAAAAAAAAAAAAACTATTGGCTGTCACTTGTGTTGCATACTATTCACTTTAAATACTAAATTAGAACAACATTTATTCATCTGGCAATTTTATCTAAGGATGCACAATATATTGATACCACATTGGTGATCAGCTGATGTTGAGTTTGTTTGTTTGTTTTTTTTAATGAATTGCATTGGTCGATATTGATTATTTAATTGTGCACTCTCATTTCCTCTATTGTTTTACATTTATATTACCTTTGTTCACTTAAAGTTAATCTTTTTAAAAAACAAATAATTTAATAACACTGTTACATGTAATCTTTAACAAATCTCATAATGATCATTTTTTATATTGCAGAATATAAATGCTGTGATGCCTAAATTCATTTAGCATTCATATTTTGAATTCATTTAGACAAAGGTGTATAGAAATTTAAATGGATAGTTCACCTTCAGTTGCTGGTCCCCACTGACTTCCATAGTATGGAAATAATTAAAAAAAACACTATGCAAGTCAATGGGGAACAACTGAAGGTGAACTATGCCATTTACCAGTGAAATGAATATAATCAAAAGTGTTAACATTGGATGAAGTTTGAATGTACCAAAGTAAAATAAATAAAGAAGTCTAAATTAGCTTTTAAGCTAATACTGAACTTTTTCAGTTGATTAAAAATGCTGAGATGTGAGGATGGGGCTTCTACAGCAGTGTTTAAATCCTAAAGGTTAACTGTAAGTACTGAATTAAAGGCAATAATTTAGCTAGATACAGTACAAACAGTATATGACAAAGTGGCATGAAATATCAGAAATGTTAATTCAATTAATTCTCAATATATCAAAAAGTAAACACTTTAAGCAGCAGTCAGTGATAGAGAATCACAATGAGATTGGGGCATGTCGCAGGCCGGACACAAACCTGCAACACCCATATGAGCACCGTAGTACATGGCTTATGGCACAGCTTCAGCAGAAACATGGAGTTTGACTGAGAACGAACAACTTTCAAATATCCTTGGTCCAGACATCTATCCATCCATGTGACCTGTTTGGATGGCTAAAGGTTACAGAAAAAATTAAATCTAATGTCATATTGAAGGAAGAGCAGCATCTCTGCTTTCTGTCTGTGTCACAGGGTTAGCGCTGAGCATGCCAAGTCTTATCTCGAGGCCTGGGCTAACAGAGGGGGAGAGGGAGAAAGAGAAAGAGAGAGGGGCAAAAAATTCTGCCACTTTCCTAAATAAATAAATAAATAAAATTTACCACAAACATAAAATAACGCTAAACCAAAAAAAAAAAAAAGTGTTGGGAAAACGCTGTCCCCAGCACAGCCTCTTAACAAGTTTACTGACATAAGAGGATTCTTTCATCTTCTCGCTAGCTTTTAGAGCGAGTCAGCTCTTTCTCTCTCTCCCGACAGGGAAGAAGCTTCAGTTCACACTTTGAGATGGACAGACAGGCGGAAGGCTCATTTTTGATGACCATGTCTCAAAACGGCCACGATAAGCTAGAAAATGAGACAGAATTCCATCTTTATTTTTGACATCAGGGTGACGCAAGGCTGTGCTTCACAACACAGGCTGGAGAAGCACTTGGAGTGAAACAAAAAGAGACAATTGGTCTCATTGTTCCACCCAAATTAAGACATGAGAATGACCTGAATGGCAAATTAGCGAAACCGCTTATCAAAACACAGCCCACACTCCCTTCTTGGCACTCAATGGAGACACAGCGCTCCCTGCGCGCTCGTTCACAGAGTCAGCGGGCATGTCCCAGAATGCCGTGCTGCAGATGCCACAGTATCGTGAACACAGCAGCGCCGACCGGCCGTGGCAAGCTGCTGAAGTGGCCACACATTTGCATGCGTTAATGGGCTTTTATTGTGTTGTGCGTGAGCAAATTAAGAAGCAGTATTTACTGATCTGGGGAAGAACAAAAGAGAGGTCAGCCAGTGGGACAAACACAACCCCTCTACACCACACACTGAAGCACAGCTTTGAGTTTTTCAACGCTGAGTGTTTTTGAAATGGCTTTTCCAGAAATTGTGATTGATTGTTTAATTGGCTGTCTGAGAGTTCCTAGTAATTGTTTCTCTGCTTTGTTTCAGGTGTGTGTATGCAGAGAATAGCTATGTTTCCATCCAAAGTTTGGAATATAGTTATGCACAAAACTGAAATATCACATAAAACATTTGCAAATAAGCACCATTTCCATCCAAAGAGAACAAAATCGTCACTTCCTGATAAACTGGCACTAACTATAACTAAGAAAATTAAGTGAAGCCATTGAGTATATATAATAATAATAAATTACTTGAACATCAGAACGAGCAGACGAAACACAAAAAATGCGGTCAATGCTTTCGGAGCTGAATGCCTGCTGTTTGGGAATGCTGTTGTGTTAGACAGTTCCGGGAGGCAATTATCCAGAAATACTTTGACGACAGACTTTGCTCAGTCATCTCAGAATCACCATAACCACATTTGAGATGCTGTGCAACAAGATCGGTCCACTGGTTAGTCAAGTTATGCAAAGTCATGTGACTTTTTTGATGCGCATGGAAATGTGTTTCCATCTTCCATTATCCGCATTAACTCTTACTCTTACATTAACTCCACCACAAGTGAGCGTAAAAACTTTGCTTTTTCCTGAAATTTGACGTTTCCATCACTTGTTTCTGATGCATAAAAACAGGGTGATGGAAACATAGCTGATGTTAACAGTTCGTGAAGAAAGGGACAGTTTTTGTGCAGTGCATGAGATTAAAACTGCATTTGCAATTCTGGTTCTCTTTTTTTTTTTTCAAGCAGAGGATATCTCATTGAGACCGCCCAGCTTCGTGGAAAGAGAGAAAAGTGTAAATGTTCTTTTTTTAATGTGTGAAAAACACTTGAGTATTCCTTTGAGAAAACTGACAAGTGCATCATCTGCCTGTGACAGGCCTCTTCTGTGTCTATGGTGTGTATGTGAGGCAGAGGCAACCCATTTATGAATAATCCAAAAATAAATAAATAAATAAATAGTCTATCTTCTTTTCTTTGGGCACCATCACAAGACCTCCAGAAAAACTGCGTACAGGTCTCCTCCAGTGTTTGAACTTAGACCTAAAATCTACAACCTGAATTCCAGAAATGTTGGGACGTTTTTTTAAATTTGAATAAAATGAAAACTAAAAGACTTTAAAATATTGGCTCATGTGATTTGATTCACAATAGAACATAGAGAACATAACAAATGTTTAAACGGAGAAATGTTACACTTTTATCCACTAAATGAGCTCATTTCAAATTTGATGCCTGCTACAGGTTTCAAAAAAGTTGGCATGGGGGCAACAAAGTGCTGAAAAAGCAAGACATTTTGAAAAGATTCAGCTGGGAGAACATCTAGCAACTAATTAAGTTAATTGACATCAGGTCTGTAACATGATTAGCTATAAAAGGGATGTCTTAGAGAGGCAGAGTCTCTCAGAAGTAAAGATGGGCAGAGGCTCTCCAATCTGTGAAAGAGTGCGTAAAAAGATTGTGGAATACTTTAAAAACAACGTTCCTCAACGTCATATTGCAAAGACTTTGCAAATCTCATCATCTACAGTGCATAACATCATCAAAAGATTCAGAGAAACTGGAGAAATCTCTGTGCATAAGGGACAAGGCCGAAGACCTTTGTTGGATGCCCGTGGTCTTCGGGCCCTCAGACGACACTGCATCACTCATCGGCATGATTCTGTCATTGACATTACTAAATGGGCCCAGGAATACTTCCAGAAACCACTGTTGGTAAACACAATCCGCCGTGCCATCTGCAGATGCCAACTAAAGCTCTATCATGCAAAAAGGAAGCCATATGTGAACATGGTCCAGAATCGCCGTCGTGTCCAGTGGGCCAAGGCTCATTTAAAATGGACTGTTTCAAAATGGAAAAGTGTTCTATGGACAGACGAGTCCAAATTTGACATTCTTGTTGGAAATCACGGATGCCGTGTCCTCCGGGTTAAAGAGGAGGAAGACCTCCAGCGTGTTATCAGCGTTCAGTTCAAAATCTCTGATGGTATGGGGGCGCATAAGTGCATACAGAATGGACAGCTTGCATGTTTTGGAAGGCACTATGAATGCTGAAAGGTATATCAAGGTTTTAGAGCAATATATGCTCCCCTCCAGATGACGTGTATTTCAGCAGGACAATGCAAAACCACATACTTCAGCTATTACAGCAGCATGGCTTCGTAGTAGAAGAGTCTGGGTGCTGAATTGGCCTGCCTGCAGTCCAGATCTTTCATCTATAGAGAACATTTGGCGCATCATTAAATGAAAAATATGTCAAAGATGACCACGAACTCTTCAGCAGCTGGAAACCTATATCAGGCAAGAATGGGACCAAATTCCATCATCAAAACTCCAGAAATTCATAACCTCGATGCCCAGACGTCTTCAAACTGTTTTGAAAATAAGAGGAGATGCTACACCATGGTAAACATGCCTCCGTCCCAACTATTTTGAGACCTGTAGCAGGCATCAAATTTGAAATGAGCTCATTTTATGCATAAAATTGTAAAATTTCTCAGTTTAAACATTTGTTATATTATCTATGTTTTATTGTGAATAAAATATTGGCTCATGTGATTTGAAATTCTTTTAGTTTTCATTTTATTCAAATTTAAAAAACGTCCCAACATTTCTGGAATTCAGGTTGTAGCTTGTCCAAAAGTGTGCCCATAAAAGGCCTGTAAAGATAGACATGATAATATCATTGACAAACAAACAAACAAACAAAATTATATTAGTGGAGTATTAATAGAAGTATTTGAATTAAGTTTGGATAAAACTGCTGACAATTCTCAGCTTGGTTATTTGACAACTTCAACAAAGATGTTCTGTTTCATTATTTAAAATAATAATAATAATAATAATTAACAATATTGATTAAAATTTATTATGACGTTGTGCCATGCATCTGACTTCTTCACATTTGACTGAACTATCAACAGCAAATTCAATTTTTAACATACTACAGCATATTGTAACTCATGCAAATGAACACACATTTGTCCCACATATTTAGTAAACTTCTACAAGAGACATTCAAGTCTGGAGCTGTTCCTACACATGAAAACATACAGGAACCACACTGAGCAGCTGTCAAACTACTTCTAATCCTGATCCTGGGGCCAACATGTTCCCTACCTCCTCTAGCCGTATCTGCCCCTCAGGTGGACGTCTCCAACTGCCTGTCTAAGCACTGGGCTGAGCAGAGGAACACAGTCAGTCTACCTGAGATCTGTTCAAAGGAAACAAAGACAGCAGTTGAGACTTTCACCACTGTCAATCAGCCAAACCAAACAAATGTGCATCACAATAAAATGAGTTATTATGATGTATAAATGGTCATTTCTATAAAGATCAGCCCTATTACTGCTTTTTATTGTGCTATGACAGTGACAGTGACAAAGGCATTGATATTAAAGGAATAGTTCACGGTGTGATCCGATGGGGCACTGGATTGAATTGGATAGCATTTACAAACTTTGGGTTAAAATCCATCATTAACCAACTCCAAATGAGGTTTCATTCACCCGAAATCAGTCCCAATGTGTCTTGGGAATATATTCACTTTGGTTTTAATATGGTCAAGTGTGATACAATCACTGAAAACACATGTTAATGCCAAGTGTTAAGGAAGCCTATGAAAAGCATGCTGCACTTGTATGTTTGCTGTAAGTCTCTAAATTACACATTAGATTTGTCAAAGCAGGTGAGCATTAAAGTCGAACAGTACTGAGAATGTTTTACAACAAGGACAGGGAGCATCTGGCCCTCCGGTCCTGCTCAGATTTAAAAGGCAACATAATTAAATCCCTGGGAAAACGAATCTTTATCAAAGTCTTATCGGTGCTCTCTCCCTCTCTTTCTCTCTCTCAAGCACACGTATTCACATTAATATTCAACCTGAGCAAAGGATGAGTCCATCAGGCAATCTTTCTGTTTGCCCAGTGGTCGACCCCAAAGAGACGTTGTTCCTCTTTACGCTTATTTAATCAGGCCCAGATTAAATTTATCATTCCTCATTTATGGCACTCTCGCTTTAACTGTACCTTTAGTTCTGCCCTTCATAGTCAATTATCATCCACACCGCCAGCCTTCGATTTATTTAATGCAATCAAGCAACTCTACATTTTTTTATTCTATTTCATTTGACTTTTTTCAAAGCAACAGAACCTTAGCGACGTACGAGAACACAGGGCAAATTGAATAATAAAAAATGTCAGAAGAAATTAAAAAGGTCAGGCCGGTGAATTCACGTGCAGAGTACAGATAACCACTGCAGAGTTTAGCTGACTGCAGCAGAAAGACGGAACGAAAATCATCAGCAAGTGATTGACCCCTGGTGACCCCGCGGCCCTATCCAGGGTCATGACGGAGAGTGGAGAGAGATGCACCTGCTGATTTCAGGAGATGAGTGAGGGAAAAGCAGACATGTCCTCTCTTGACTTTCCCTCTCTCTCTCTCTCATTTCAGAACTCTCTTCAGTCACAGACACAATTAAAAGTGTCCCATCTAACCTGGACTGACAGCTGAAATTACAGACAACGGAAACTGCCACAGGTGATGAACTGCAGCCCCCCAAACACCCCTCAAAAAGGCATTTTAATTTCACCTTAACCCTTAACCTCTCACTCTTCCCCTTTTAGAAAATCATAACAACCTTTTCCTGACACTTGCTGTGATTTTAGTACACGTTATTAGGTTTCACACACCACACGCATAGACAGCAGACAAAATACCGATAATATATTTAAATAATGTTTAATATATGTATATAACCATAATATAACTCTATATACTTTTCTGTGTGTTGACTCCATTTCAGCATTAGCACCTCTGTTTTTCCTTTCTCCCTCTCCTCTGTATTTCAAGCTGAAGTTACTGAAGTGAAAATATAAAACAGTACAACCAAAAGAAAACAGAAAAGGCAGCAGCTCTTATCAGAGTCCTCTAGGGCACAGCCTGGCCACGGCCATCAGCATTAACATTAAAGAGACACAAAACAATGGAAAACACTTTGGGAGTGAGAAACGAAAAGGGGAATGGGAAAGTCAAACATACAAGTAGATGTGCTGACAAAATGGTGTCACAGATTACAGAAGGGCATGATGGGATACTGGAGGATGCCCAGGAGTGCTGTAGGGAGAGTGATAAGACAGGGGAAAGAAGATGATGTGGAGAAAGAGAGAGAGGAAGTGATCTCCATAAGAGTGATAAGTAGCCCAATAAACAGAGGAGGGGAGAGAGAGAAAGCAAAAGGGTGGGAGTAAAGTCCATCAAAACATTCAAAAGACAGCCTGACTGGAACAATAAACTGAAGAATCTTGCTAAACAAGCTTTTGTTTCACATGGTTTTTGTTGGTCATACATGGTTACAAGCTGTTCTAGATGGCCAATCAGTTTCACTATGAGCGGGTGGGTCCATGTACTGTTGGACAGATATTTTTGGCCAAGATGTTTAGGACTGGTAAACCAACTCAAACCACAAAAAAACCCTGCTTCATGTTCAAAACAACAGCTTGAGCATGTTAAATTACTATGAGCTGGGTCAGTTCTGTTATGCAGTACATTTTTGTGTCCCCATCATTTGTGTAATGGCAGAGCTAATTACTCTAGTCTTCAGTGTCACATGATCCTTCAGAAATTATTCTAATATGCTGATTTGCTGCTCAAGAAATATTTCTTGTTATTATCAATGTTGAAAACAGCTGTGCTGCTTTATATTTTTGCAGAAACTACAATACAGCATATATTTGAAATAGAACACTTTTGTAACATTGTTTTACTGTCACCTCTGATCAACTGATAACGTACCCTTGGTAAATAAAAGTATCAATTCCTTTCAAAATAAAAAAATCTGATCCCAAACTTTTGAAGGGTAATGTAATTTTTCAACAATTTTACTAGTAATTTTTCTAAGCTGCATAAACGTAATCATAGCAAAATCAGAACAATTTTTTTTTTTCGTCTTTGACATTTGTGCAAATATTTATTTTTGTGACATTTTGGTAAGTTAGTAAGAGGTATTTAAGAAAGTAGGCTAGTTTAGTAAGTAGTTTGTAGTATTGGTTGTTTTTTTCTCACCCTAAAATGTTCTATTCAATAAAATGACAGAAATCAGCATTAATCAACATTTCCAAAGATGGTAAAATTCTGGCATCTGGCTCATTTTCTTGCCATTACAATATAGCCAAGCTATAATTAATAAAGTTTAATTGCCTGATCTTGACCACAGCATATTTTGAAAGTCTACTATAGAAATACTTGCTTAAATTTACATTTCAAAGTACTGCATAACAGGAAAGACCCAGCTGGCTTTCTAAGCAGGGATATTTTAGACATTTCCATGATTTCCACTAAAAAGACCTCAGCTCAAAAGGCAACACACCAGAAAAACTATATGCAAGCAGAGAAAAGAACTGAATTAGTCTATATATTCCCATCTGTCTGCTTTCAGCGGTTGAAATACCATAGCTTCATACAATTTATACTGTATCATATCAGACTACTCATCTGTTTCTTTTCTCCACTTTCTGAGGTCCTCATAACAGGAGAGACAAGTCAAGTGTGACAGACAATATGTGGCTACGCAACATAACATGAAGGTGCCACTGAAGAGACAGAAGGACAGAGTGGCGCCATGACACACACACACACACATATACACATATACACATATACACAGAGCCTGAGTGTCTCAGGGAGGCCTCTATTCACATTCAATAGGCAAATAATAGCGACTGACAGACAAGCAGCTCAAAAAGAGGTAAAACTAATACTATTCATGTGAGAAGACATCTACAGTATGTCTGTGTGTGCGAGCGTGTGTGTAAGAGGTGTCAATCAGGGCCATAAATGAAGTTGGGCAGCGTGAGTGGCGTGGCCGGGGGGCAGGTCTGTCTGTCTGTCAAACGAGAGGAGAAAAGAATGAACAAGTGTGAAAAACGAGGAGATCCTGACGGGATGAAAAGGGAGAATCTACTCCAATTGTTGTCAGAGAGACAGAGAGCGAGACCATTGAGAGTTCAAGAGTTGAAGAGTTCAGACAGAGGGAGAAAAAAAGGTTTGAGACAGAGAAGATTAGCACAAACACGTACAGGAGTTGCCAGCTCTCTCAATCTCAAACAAGAGTTAGCAGTATTAACTGAGACTAGCCAAGGATTTACTAGCCTCTCTTCAAGAAGAGGTGGGTTAAAAAGAGGAGGAGAACTGTAAAGAGGGAGGGAGAGAAAGAAAGAGAGAGAAAGCACATGTCAGCAGGTTTGGACAGAAGGTTTCTGATTCTGTGCCATGGTCTTGTAGAGCTGACCGAGCAGCACACACACACACACACACACACACACACACACACAGACACACACACACATACTCACAATGCCATCGCCACCAGTCATCTTATCTACTCAGTGCTGCATGGTCATTCTTCCACTTCATTCCTCCCTCACTCTCTCTCTATCTTTTTCCTCTCTCTCCTTCCCTCTTTCACATTCCTAAGAGGTCTTAATACTATAAATAGCTCCAATTAATTTTACAATATTACTGTTTTTACTCTATATTTAACCAAATAAACGCAGTCTTGGTGAGCACAAGATAATTCTTTGTGTGTGTGTGTGTGTGCATTAGTAGTTCATTAGTGGTAGGGATTCTTTATTAATTCTTTATAGACTTTTGAGGCAGTTTTTTTTTCTTTTTAAGCATATTGTTATGTCAGTAGGTGTCAACAAGCAACTGTCTTTAAACAATAAGTGAGTCATTGATTTAGCTGATTAATTTAAAAAACTGATTCATTCAGGAATAAATCTTCCTGCATCCCAATTTCTGCCCTAAATAGTATTTGCAATTAGTAATCTTTAATACTATTTATGGTGGATGATATGCAAACTGGGATGCGGGGAATGTTTTTATGAGTCAATGAGTCACTGAATCATTTATTCAACAGATCTATTCAAAAAGACTCATTCATTCTGGAACAAAACACTGCTAACATGTTTTACTTGGCAATGTTCAACAGTTAATTTTCCAGTGCCTTAGTTAGGAACTATTTTCTATGATGAAGTAAAAACATATGGCAATATTAAGACTGAACTGTATGTTACTCAAATTAAAAGCTATATTAGACTCACAGTTGTGCTTTGATTTATAAACAGTCACAACAATACGGTGCTGTTTTAAAGTTCGATGACATTACCATTATATTAGTAATGATAATTTTGACATACAACTGTAAAACATATTTACAACGAAATTGAGAAAAATACTTTTGATGGAAAAACGTAATATTTAATTTATTTTCTCTAAATCTGAGCAAAGTCAAGCAAAACCCATCAGTCAAATTGAAAAATGTGTAGTTACTGCATACAACAAGCCAATATATATATATATATATATATATATATATATATATTTTATGTGTGTGCGTGTGTGTATGTGTGTGCTTGTCTGTGTCTGGGGGTGTGTTTGCATCAATTCAATACCAACAACCTTCTATGATTGCACTTATGAGAGTTTAAAATTGAATGTCCAGGCCGGCTTTCTTCCTAAACACTTAGATAAAGACAGCTTTGCATGAGCTTTGATTTGAATTCTTCTCTTCCGACAGGCCAGGCGTAATGCGATTCTTGTTAGCATAGCCGTAAACATGGGTGGTAATAACCTGAGACTAAAACACTCACGAGGAGGTCTAAGTACATCTGTAAACGTCATTAGAGCAAAATGATCAGGAGAAAGGGCCACGAAAAGAACAGAGGAGAGAAAAAGGAGCGATGCCTTTTAAGCAGGTGTTTACCCAGAGACTTGGAGCAGAAAGCCAAACAGTGGGGGCGCAAGGCTGGGTCACACTTCTCAGAGCCGAGGAATTTTTTGTCATTTAAGAAACGTTAGGGATCTTTTTTGTCTGAATACTGTGGGGGCTTTTTTTCTGTGACTTTCAAACACAGGCTAGAGTTTGTTTGCGAAATAAATTCTGGTGACCAAAGGTGAGTAAACGTCAACATCAACAAAGGCCAAAACCGCAAGGAGCCTCTAAACGACGGGAGAGCAGTTCTAGGAGTCTGTCTATCAGTGTCCAGTGTGGTTGTTGGTGAGACATGTGCCAGTGAGACAGGTGTCAGTGTGTCCGTGTCTTTGTTTTTGTTGTTGGATTTACTTTCTTTAATGTCCCTGCCAGCGTTCATCCCCCAGCGTTTTGCGGTTTGGCCCTTTGACAAGGATGCGTGGAAGGAGAAGACCTGGGAATGATGCGAGCCGCCGAAAGGTCAGGAGAATGTTGCGGACTTCACAGCAGCTCATTACGGATAGTCTGCAGGATGCTGTCACAAAAAAATGACAACCTGTCAGTCCAGAAAGGCAGACGTTGACACGGTGGCCGCTACACAGCACACACCTGCCCTTCCTCTCACTCTTTTTCCCTCACTCTCTTCTTTTCTTCAGGGTGACATCCAGAGTGATCGACCTCGTTTAGACCTTTCAGAGTTATTTCTACAGCAGACCACACAGAGGACAAAATCACATTGCCATAGATATTTTTATGAAGCTAAATTGTGAAAACTACACTGTAAAAAATTAATCCGTAAAATAACAGAAAAAGTACTGGCAGATCATTACACACAACATTATCCATTAATTTTACAGACATTTCTGTTAACTCTAAAACACAATGCAATGAAGTGTGAAATTCAAAATACTGGTAAAACACCTGTAAAAAAAAAATGAATACGGTAAAATTCCTTCAAATTATACAGGATATTGTGCCCTATTTGTGCACGATTTTTTTAGAGTGTATAAAAATATTATGAATTATTCTTATTAATTATTACTCTTTGCAAATTTGCTAAATTTACTAGCAAATTTCTAAGTGAAAATTGTTTCAAAGTAAATCCTACCAAAAAAACTTTTTTTTTCCAGTGTATTAACAAATAATATATATTACTATATAATTTTATACAATAATATAATGTTTGTACCTCTTAGTACATAAACCACACAGGAAAAAAAATCACATTCTATTATGTATATCCACATCTAAAGAATTAGCCTACATATCAAATATATATTGGTCATGCAAAATATGATATATGATATAATATAATATAATATAAAACATTTCATAAATAATTTGACACCTAAAAGAGCTTAAAAAATAATTTTAAACAGTTTTATTTTCTAAACATTTCCCACATATGCTATTCGTCAAACAAAAAGGTAGTCCCACCCCAAACTCAGGCTATTGGTGGTACAAATATTGCTGTGTCAGATTGGTCTGGATGCATAAAAAAACGTACAGATTGTTTGATTAGTACCAATGCACAATTCACACAGAGTACACTGACAATCGAAGTATTACTTGTAATGAAATGTTATCTTTTTCTCCAGGTGTTTTTGGCATTCTGGATAAGAGTCTTGCCCTCTCTATGACCCCTAAAGCCGACACTGCTGACAGAGACGAGACACAAAGTTATTTTCAATTTAAAATAAAGGTCGGCTTTTCCTGCATGACCTCTGACCTTTGAGTTTGAGCATCATCATGTGAGTCTGAGTGCGGGTGAGGAGGAACAGAGAGAGCAGGCGGAACAGGAATGCTGGTTTGGACTGAGAATGCCGAATTCTCCAGGACCTGGAGGAGCTCCATCTGACAAGCAGCCGGAGTGATCAGCCATGCATGCACAAAACACACCCACCCAAGTGCCCCTCTACAAACACAATGACTTTGATTCTAATGGGATGCCCACTCGATGTTAAACCCAGCACACACTCTCCCTGCTATTCTATCCATGGCTCCTGCATGTTGTATATGACTGATAATTGTCAACCCATACACATGTTTCCTCTCTTCCTCTTTATATGGGGAAATCCTCAAATGCAAGCGGCTGGCCACAGGTAAGTGGACACAAAAGCAGGGAAGTGCATTGCTGTGTCAAGCCCTGTCTTGTCAGATCCTATATCAGCTTTCCCAAGCAGGGGCCCGCAGGGCCGGGACCAGAGCTCAGAGAGTTTTCAGCAGCAGTTAAAGTATTAAAATGGTTCTGAGAGCTCTCGTATTTCAGACATCATCTTTTCCTGACAAACCAAACGAGGCGGTCCTCTCCAATCAGTTGTGTGACTAAGAGCCAGTGCTTGTGACGTGGACTGTCTTACTTGAGAATGTGTCAAGCCTCTGCCGCAAATTACAGCACTCTGATGGCCTAAAGTGATTCTATTGAGACCAGTGTTTCCAAAGAACAGTATATTTGCTAATGTTTGTAAGTTTCGTATTGATGCCACAACACTATTTATTCCCAGGAAACAACTATTGAGTGTAAAAAAAATTCTTAATTCTGTATGTCCTTTTTGCTAGTAATTATATCTAAACAAACAAGGTAAATTTGTCTGACAAGTAAAACTGACTTGTTTTTTTTATTATTTGCAGAAAGGCCTCTTATGCTCACAAAGGCTGCATTTATTTGATCAAAAATACAGTAAAAAAATAGTAATATTGTGAAATATTAATTATTACAGATTTTCAGCAGCCATTACTCAGTCTTCACTGTCATATGATCCTTCAGAAATTAGTCTGATATGCGGATTTCGTTATTATTATTTGCTGCTGATTTTTGATTAATAGAAAGCATGTATGTAATATGTAATCAATTTAATGCATCTATGCAGAATAAAAGCATTAATTTCTTTAAAAACTTTTTTGAACAGTGCAAGTACAGTGCCCTCCAAAAGTATTGGAACAGTAAAGACAAAATTGCTCTGTTGGTTATGGAGTCAAGACATATACAAATATGATTAAAAGATGAATATGAGACAAAACTACAGAATGTCACATTTTATTATTGGGTGATTCAACACATAGATGTTTTACCAGCTAAGAAGTTCAGCACTTTTAGAGTTTCATCCCTCTATCTGATGTGAGCATAAATATTGGAACAGTTGCCTCAGAGGTCTTTCTAAGTGATCAGCTGTGTCCTGTTGCATTAAATCTTCAGATATTAAAAGCAGGGAATGTGTCGTATCAGTTATATCCATTACTTCTGTATTCTGAATCTTGCATTC
>JAFVLL020001083.1:0-29366 GCA_021397915.2 Tor tambroides | reverse complement strand
GATATAAATTGGCCAGTCACGGTTACTTGTAGGCAGTTATTGCTGTAGTTTTAACATTTTTATGGACGTAAAAGATCATGATCTCTACAATTCACGAAAAGTAGATCGTCAACGTCTTCAAGATTGATCACAATATGAAAACGTCAGACTGCCCACCCTTACACCTAAGTGACATTTAGTGAATTTCAATTAGGATTCAAGAGAAATTTATACAGAAATACTGTGGTTCAGACAGGAAGATTGAAGTAAAGTTTATTTCTTCTTTCCTCATTTTCATTCCTGTCAAAAATTTAGTATCGTGCTACCCTGAATAAGGTCTATTGAAAATTTTATCCAACATGTTAAAAAAAAGTTATAACAAAATTTTGGAAATAAGAAATCATGTGAATGATTTAATCATATATTTAACAAAGACACAAGAAGATGCATACCTGCTTCTCCTTTTTCATAGAGTTGGTATGTGCCAATATCTGTATCTGTAAAAAGGGAAAATATGGGGAAAAAATGGAAAGAGTTTCATCCAAATACAAAATAAAACACTGAGTTTGTTAGCAAAAAAACAGCTAGAATAAGCACTGTCTAACACAAAAAATAAGTGAGGAGTTTTGCACTTTTGGCTGCAGTAGATGCAATTTGATGTCCTTTAAGCAATGTCAAAAGAAACTGGATTTCTAAGAGACCTGCGAGCACCTGGAATGTTTGACTTTGCATTAGATTTACAGTTGGACTCTTCATGGAGTGTGTACCTCTGACATGGTACAACAAATAAAGATGGACTACACCATTTCCATCCACCCATCCATCTATCTATGTTGATGCATCATTTTTAAAGTTGTTATTCATTTCACACCCTCCCCCCTCTCTCTGTCACTCAATATACAGGTCAGGAGGGCTGGCTACAGGCGATAGAGCTGCAATCACATACAAATACTCACACACAGATTGCAGAACACAATATAACACATGTACACAAACATGCATGCATATAATCCACTACAACATGTTATCACAGGATTTTCCAAATAACTGATAACTGGACTCGTCTGTGAGAAAAAGAAAATACAAATTGCTCTTACACACACTTACAGTACATCAGAACAGCCAAGGAGAAAAATCAAAGGGTGAAGAAGGAACAAATGTGCAAAAAAGGTTACGAATAGAGCAGAGGATGTGAGGATTTTAACTATAAAGAACAATTAAAGGACAAAAAGAATGGTACGACAAATTGAAATGTTGTGTGTTATGAAGTATTTATCACAAACTGCCTCTTAAAAGCTATAATTAAGGGTGCCATAAATTTAATTATAGGCCACGGAATGTCTCTAGTAAAATGACTAACCGCTCTGGTGTAATAATAACCAACCACAAGTGTGTGACACAGCAGTTTAACCAGCTCTGAATGAACTAATATTCGTTATTATACAAGACAAAGTCAGACAGAGGCGTACAGGTGATTTAATGAGAAAAAAGAAGACAGCAAAGAGAAGATAGCAGGAATACACATGTAAGAGGCAACCAAATGTGTGAAAAAGAGACTTTCGGTGCATTTTAATTACCTGGGACTTGCAGGCTGTTCCTGAAGGACCACAAGTGCAGCTCCGCCAGGTAGAACGACATCTGATCGAACTCAAACAGGAGTCTGTCCAAAAAGGGAGAGAGCCAGTGAGAAAGAGGAAGGGCAGACAAAACAATAGCTGAGATATGCAACAAGAGCCCTGCACTGTGTCTTTCATATCACCACAGAGACCTCAGAGAGCTGCAGAGATAGGGAGGATTGTTTTCAGACTGTAACTAGTTTTTGGCACCTTTGGTCCACACTAAAAAGAGGAGCAATTTGAGTTCCTACACATGCAAAAAACACATCAACTTAAAGGAAATGAAAAAGGCTGAATCCTCTGCACAGATAAACATATGCATCTCGAGGGTGCTTACTGACACAACATGCTGGCACACACACCAGACTGTGACACCACTCACACACTCTCTGTTTTCTTCAAACACACACACTCGCTCCTGCTGTGTGTCTGGTTTTGAGCCAGAGCTCTGTGCCAGGTGTCAGCACAGTGTGGAACACCTCTGCACGTCTCAACAAGGTGAACACACCTCTGTCTCCTCCAGACACACACACTGTGACAACTCCCTCGACTAGTGGGCTACAACTCACTCTTTCTTTCTCAGACAGACGGCATTCAAAAAGAACTGTATATTCATTCCAGTCAGCTACAGATGATATGAAATGACATGTCTAAAAATCTTTAAAAAAAAAAAAAAAAAAAAAAAAAAAAAAAAAAAAAATTTTTTTTTTTTTTTTTTTTTTTTTTTTTTTTTTTTTATTTATGGGAAGCTTTTGCCTCTTCATTAGGTATTGGCTGCATCACTTATGTTGCATACTGTTCACTTTAAATACTAAATTAGAACAGTTATGCATTTGGCAATTTGATCTAAGGACGCACAATATATTGATACCACATTGGTTATCAGCTAATGTTAAGATTTTTTATGTATTGCATTGGTTGATATTGGTTTTTAATTGTGCACACTCATTTTTTTACATTTATATTACCTTTGCTCACTTAAATCTAATCTTTAAAAACACTAATAATTTAATAATACTGTTACATGTAATCATTTAGCAAATCTCATAATGATCTTTTTTCCATACCATACAATATAAAAGTTGTGATGCCTAAATTTATTTAGCATTTAAAACAATTATTTTTGTTTATATTTTGAATTTATTTAGACAAATGGTATAGAAATTTAATATAGGCCTAAATATCAGCAAAATTAATATAATTAAGGCTTATAAGCTTAAGATCAAATTTTAATATTGGTACATTCCAACTTCTATCCAAAGTAAAAAAGTAGACTAAATTCACTTTTAGGCTAATACGGAACTTTTTTAGTTGTTGAAAAATGTGAAACGTGAGGACGGGGCTTCTACAGCAGTTTTTAAATCCTAAAAGTTAACTGTAAGTACTGAATTAAAGGCAATAACTTAGCTACTTACAGTACAAACAGTATATGAGAAAGTGGTATGAAATATCACAAATGTTAATTACATTTTTTCTTAAAGTATTAAAAAGAAATCACTTTCAACAGTCAGTAATAGAGTATCACAATGAGATTGGGGCATGTCTCAGGCCAGACACAAACCTGCAACGCCCATACGAGCACCGTAGTGCATGTGAATTTACGGCTATGGCACAGCTTCAGCAGAAACACTGAGTTTGACTGAGACCGAACAACTTTCAAATATCCTTGGTCCAGACGTCTATCCATCCGTGTGACCTGTTTGGATAGCTAAAGGTTGCAGAAAAAATTAAATCTAATGTCATATTGAAGGAAGAGCAGCATCTCTACTTTCTGTCTGTGTCAGAGGGTTAGCGCTGAGCATGCCAAGTCTTATCTCGAGGCCTGGGCTAACAGAGGGGGAGAGGGAGAAAGAGAAAGAGAGAGGGGCAAAAAATTCTGCCACTTTCCTAAATAAATAAATAATTTTTTTTTTTTACCACAAACATAAAATAACGCTAAACCAAAAAAAAAAAAAAAAAAAAGTGTTGGGAAAACGCTGTCCCCAGCACAGCCTCTTAACAAGTTTACTGACATAAGAGGATTCTTTCATCTTCTCGCTAGCTTTTAGAGCGAGTCAGCTCTTTCTCTCTCTCCCGACGGAAACCCAATTTCTCTACAGAGGGAAGAAGCTTCAATTCACACTTTGAGATGGACAGTCAGGCGGAAGGCTCATTTTTGATGACCCTGTCTCAAAACGGCCACGATAAGCTAGAAAATGAGACAGAATTGAATCTTTATTTTTGGGTGACGCAAGGCAGCGCTTCACAACACAAGCCGGAGAAGCACTTAGAGTGAAACAAAAAGAGACAATTGGTCTCATTGTTCCACCCAAATTAAGACATGAGAATGACCTGAATGGCAAATTAGCGAAACTGCTTATCAAAACACAACGCACACTCCCTTCCTGGCACTCACCGAGCACTCCCCGTGTGCTCGTTCACGCAGTCAGTGGGCACGTCCCAGAATGCCACGCTGCAGATGCCACAGTGTTGTGAACATAGCAGCGCCGGGCGGCCGTGGCAAGCTGATGAAGTGGCCACACATTTGCATGCGTTAATAGCCTTTTATTGTGCTGTGCGCGAGCAAATTAAGAAGCAGTATTTACTGATCTGGGGAAGAACAAAAGAGAGGTCAGCCAGTGGGACAAACACAACTCCTCTACCCCACACACTGAAGCACAGCTTCAAGCTGCTTAGCGTAGAGTGTTTTTGAAATGGCTTTTCGAGAAATTGTGATTGATTGTTTAATTGAGTCTGAGAGTCCCTAGTAATGGTTTTGCTGCTTTGTTTCAGGTGTGAGTATGCAGAGAATGGCTATGCTTCTATCCAAAGTTGCGAATTTAGTTATGCATAAAACTGGAATATCGCATAAAACATTTTCGAATAAGCACCGTTTCCATCCAACCAGTCAAAGAGAACAAAATCATCACTTCCTGATAAACTGGCACTAAATATCACTAAGAAAAGTAGGAGAAGCCACTGAAAATAATAATGTTCATATATAATAAATTACTTGCACCTCAGAGCGAGCAGACAAATGAGCAATATCACACAAGTAGCAGTGCGATATGGCTGTATATTGGCACGGCTGTTATTCGGCTGTGGGTAATCACAGCATGCTGATATACAGCCATATCGCACGGCTACGAGTGTGATATTGTGTTTATACAACGGTTTGATGGCATGAGTGTGTAAATACATAAGAAACAACAATGGAGTGTCTTTAAAAACCCTCTTTTGTGCGGAACTACTTCCTTCCCACCCAGATTCAAATCTCAAGTTGACAGTTTAACAACTGAGCCCAAGCATCTGTTAGTAATTTGAAAACATCACTTTAGAACTAGTAACGAAGGAACAATAAATGCAATACATTTCGGAGGTGGATGCCTGCTGTTTTGGAACGCCATCGTGTAAGACAGTTCTGGGAGACAATTATACAGAAATACTTTGATGACAGACTTTCCTCAGGCATTTCAGAATGATAACAACATTTGAGATTGCTGTGCAACAAGATCGGTCCAGTGTTTAGTCAAGTTATGCTGCTCTATCGTGCAAGGTCATGTGACTTTGTTGATGCGCATGGTGGAATTTATTCAGTAAATATATTTCCATCTCCCATTATTCCAATTAACTCTTTTTTGCAAAAGTCAAAATCCACATCAAGCAAGCATAAAAACTTTTTCCCATTAAATTTTTTTTCTTTTTTTGAAATTCAACATTTCCATCACTCATTTCTGATGCAATATTTCAAAATGCGCATAAAAACAGGCTGATGGAAGCATAGCTAATGTTAGTAGTTTACGGAGAAAGGGACCATTTTTGTGCAGCGCATGAGATTAAATCTGCATTTGCAATTCTTTCTTCTCTTTTTTTTTTCTCCATGCTGAGGTCATCTCATTGAGACCGGCCAGCTTAGTGGAAGGAAAAAAGTGTAAATGTTTTTTTAAAATGTGTGAAAAACACTTGAGTATTCCTTTGAGAAATCTGACAAGTGCATCATCTGCCTGTGACAGGCCTCTTCTGTGTCTATGGTATGTATATGAGGCAGAGGCAACCCGTTTATGAATAATCCAAAAAAACAAAAATAAATAGTCCATTTTCTTTTCTTTGAGCGGCATCACAAAATCCCAGAAAAATTGTGTGCAGGTTTGATTTAATTTTATTGCCACATCAGCTTTATAGGCTATTTCATGGCAAACAAAGATTATACATTTAAAAAAAACCAATACATTAGTACACAATACAAAATACAAAAATTTAAATAAAGCAATTATAAAACAAAGTGTACATAAAATTCTATAAAATATTCTTTAAATTTACTTTTGAAAATTATTGTAAAAGTTTTTTCTGGGTCCATCTTATAAAACAAGTCCTTAAGAGTTTGTCTTGATAATAACCTTTGTCTCATGACATTAAATATTGGGCAGACCAAAAGCACATGCTTCACCGTCAAATGAGTCCCACAATACTGACATTTTTGGTGCTTCTTCAGCAATTAATAAATGTCCATGAGTTAATCTAGTATGTCCAATACGACACCTTGTATACACAACTTGGTCATGCCTAGATTTAAAAGAATTAATATATCTTTTTCCTACAACAGAATTTATTTCAAAAAGTTTGTTATTTTGACATTCTTCCCATTCCGTTTGCCATTTCTCCAATATGTATCTGTTGATTACTGGCTTCCTCCAGTGTTTGAACTTAGACTCTAGCTTGTTCAACAGTGTGCCCATAAAAGGCCTGTATCATTGAATGCATTACATGTAAGGAAAAAATAATTTTTTAATAAATTTTGTTAATGACATTGTGCCATGCATCTGACTTCTTCACACTTAACTGAACTATCAACAGTGAAATCCATTTTTAACATACTACAACGTATTGTAACTCATGCAAATGAACACACATTTGTCCCAAGCAATCAAATGTTTAGGATAATTTCATATTTAGTAAATTCCTACAAGAGAGATTCAAGTCTGTAGCTGTTCCTACACATGGAAACATATAGGAACCAAACTGAGCAGCTGTCAAACTACTTCTAATACTGATCCTGGGGCCAACACGTTCCCTACCTCCTCTAGCCGTATCTGCCCCTCAGGTGGACGTCTCCAACTGCCTGTCTAAACACTGGGCTTAGCAGAGGAACACAGTCAGTCTACCTGAGATCTGTTCAAAGGAAACAGAAAGACAGCATTTGAGACTCTGACCTCAAACAGCCAAACCAACCAAACGTGCATCAGTATAAAATGAGTTATGTATAAAGGGTTAGCTATTTCTATAAAGATCTGCCCTATTACTACTTTTTGTTGTGTTATACATGACAGTGACAGTAAAAAATAGTTTACAGTGTGATCCAATAGGGAACTGGATTGAATTGGATAGCATTTAAAAATTTTGGGTAAAAAACCATCACTGACCAGCTCAGAATGAGGTTTCATTCATAAGAAACCAGTCCCAATGTGTCTTGGGTATATGTTCACTTGGGTTTTAAATACGGTCAAGTGTGATCCAATCACTGAAAACACATGATAAATCCAGGTGTTAAAGAAGCCTATGAAAAGCACGCTGTATTTGTATGTTTGCCGTAAGTCTCTAAATTACACATTGGATTTGTCAAAGCAGGTGAACATTAAAGTCAAACAGTACTGAGAATGTCTTACAACAAGGACAGGGAGCATCTGGCCCTCTGGTCCTGCTTAGATTTAAAAGGCAACATAATTAAATCCCTGGGAAAACGAATCTTTATCAAAGTCTTATCGGTGCTCTCTCCCTCTCTTTCTCTCTCTCTCACACACACGTATTCACATTAATATTCAACCTGAGCAAAGGATGAGTCCATCAGGCAATCTTTCTGTTTGCCCAGTGGTCGACCCCAAAGAGACGTTGTTCCTCTTTTCGCTTATTTAATCAGCCCCAGATTAAATTTATCATTCCTCATTTATGGCACTCTCGCTTTAACTGTACCTTTAGTTCTGCCCTTCATAGTCAATTATCATCCACACCGCCAGCCTTCGATTTATTTAATGCAATCAAGCAACTCTACATTTTTTTATTCTATTTCATTTGACTTTTTTCAAAGCAACAGGACCTCAGCGACGTACGAGAACACAGGGCAAATTGAATAATAAAAATGTCAGAAGAAATTAAAAAGGTCAGGCCGGTGAATTCACGTGCAGAGCACAGATAACCACAGCAGAGTTTAGCTGACTGCAGCGGAAAGACGGAAAGAAAATCATCAGCAAGTGATTGACCCCTGGTGACCCAGCGCCCCTATCCAGGGTCATAACGGAGAGTGGAGAGAGATGCACCTGCTGATTTCAGGAGAAAAGTGAGGGAAAAGCAGACATGTCCTCTCTTGACTTTCCCTCTCTCTCTCTCTCACTTCAAAACTCTCTTCAGTCACAGACACAAGTAAAAGTGTCCCATCTAACCTGGACTGACAGCTGAAATTAGACAACGGAAACTGCCACAGGTGAAGAACTGCAGCTCCTCAAACACCACTCAAAAAGGAATTTTAATTTCACCTTAACCCATCACCTCTCACTTTCCCCTTTCAGAAAATCATAACAACCTTTTCCTGACACTTGCTGTGATTTTAGTACACGTTAGTAGGTTTCACACACCACACGCATAGACAGCAGGCTTGTGTTGAGCTTTAGCACCGACGATGTTTCTGTCTATAGAGAAAATAGTGATTTAGGTTACAGAATTGACAGTATATTTAGTGTTTTAAGTAAAAGTACATATATATACACACATAAATGCAAGCAAGATACCGGTAATTTATAAAAAATGTTTAATATAAGTATATAAACATGTGTCTGTTGACTCCGTTTCAGCATTACCACCTCTGTTTTTCCTTTCTCTCTCTCCTCTGTATCTCAAGCTGAAGTTACTGAAGTGAAAATATAAAACAGTACAACCAGAAGAAAACAGAAAAGGCAGCAGCTCTTATCAGAGTCCTCTAGGGCACAGCCTGGCTAACATTAAAGAGACACAAAACAATGGAAAACACTTTGGGAGAGAGAAACGAAAAGGGGAACGGTGAAGTCAAACATACAAGTAGATGTGCTGACAAAATGGTGTCACAGATTACAGAAGGGCATGATGGGATACTGGAGGATGCCCAGGAGTGCTGTAGGGAGAGCGATAAGAAAGGGGAATGAAGATGATGTAGAGAGAGAGAGAGGAAGTGATCTCCATAAGAGTGATAAGTAGCCCAATAAACAGAGAGGAGGAGAGAGAGTGAAAGAAAAAGGGTTGGAGTAAAGTCCATCATAATATTCAAAAGACAGTCTGACTGGAACAATAAACTCTGCAGAATCTTGATAAACCAGCTTTTGTTTCACATGGTTTCTTGTTGGTCATTTATGGTTACGAGCTGTTCTAGATGGTCGATCAGTTTCACTATGAGCAGGTGAGACCAAGTACTGTTGGAGAGATATTTTTGGCCAAGCTATTCTATTTTATTCTAATATGCTGATTTGCTGCTCAAGAATTATTTCTTGTTATTATCAATGTTGAAATCAGTTGTGCTGCTTTATATTTTTGCAGAAACCATAATACAGCATTTATTTGAAATAAAATCTTTTGTAACATTTTTTACTGTCACTCTTGATCAATTTAATGCATCCTTGGTAAATAAAAGTATTAATTTCTTTCAAAATAAAAAAAAATCTGACCCCAAACTTTTGAATGGTGTAGTGTAACTTCAACAATATTACTGCTGTGAACAGCTTTTGCCTGCCATTTTCTAGGCTGCACAAATATCTAAAGAGGAAATCTACAAAAAAAAAAAAACATCAAATATAAATAAATACAGTGGCCTTATTTTATGATTTAGTTATCATAACAAAATCAGAATAAAAATACTTCTTTATTATTTTTTACATTTAAAAATGAACTTTTCTCCCAGCAAGTTTTTACAAAAATTCCTTTAACAAACAAATGTCATGTGCTTAATGAAATCATCCTTCACAAAGTGCCATTTTTGGTAAGAATACATCATTACAAATGTTAGTAAGTATTACCAAATGTATTTTATCATGTTTTGTGGAATTAGTTTTTTTCCCCACTCCAAAACTTTCTATCCTGTCCAATAAAATGACAAATCAGCATTAATCAACATTTCAAAAGATCCTAAAATCTTGGCATCTGGCTCATTTTTTTTGCCATTGTGCAAATAACCAAGCCATAATTATTATTTTTTTTAATTACCCGATCTTGACCACAGCATATTTTGAAAGTCTACTATAGCCTTTCATAGAAATACTTGCTTAAATTTACATTTCAAAAAGTACTGCATAACAGGAAAGACCCAGCTGGCTTTCTAAGCAGAGATATTTTAGACATTTCCATTAAAAAGACCTCAGCTCAAAAGGCAACACACCAGAAAAACCATATGCAAGCAGAGAAAAGAACTGAATTAGTCTATATATTCCCATCTGTCTGCTTTCAGCAGTTGAAATACCATAGCTTCATACAATTTATACTGTATCATATCAGTCCGCTCATCTATTCCTTTTCTCCACTTTCTCAGGTCCTCATAACAGGAGAGACAAGTCAAGTGTGACAGACAATATGTGGCTACGCTACGTAACATGAAGGTGCCATTGAAGAGACACAAGGACACAGTGGCGCCATGGCGCGCGCGCGCGCGCACACACACACACACACACACACACACACACACACCCTGAGTGTCTCAGAGAGGCCTCTATTCACATTGAGCAGGCAAATAATAGCGACTGACAGACAAGCAGCTCAAAATGAGGTAAAGCTAATACTATTCATGTGAGAAGACATCTACAGTATGTCTGTGTGTGTGACCGCATGTGTAAGAGGTGTCAATCAGGGCCGTAAATGAAGTTGGGCAGCGTGACTGGCGTGGCCGGGGGGCAGGTCTGTCTGTTTGTCAGACGAGAGGAGAAAGGAATGAACAAGTGTGAAAAACGAGGAGATCCCGACAGGACGAAAAGGAAGAATCTACTCCAATTGTTGTCAGAGAGCAGGAGAACGAGGCCATTGAGAGTTCAAGAGTTGAAAAGTTCAGACAGAGGGGGAAAAAAATGGTTTGAGACAGAAGATCGGCACAAACATGTACAGGACTTGCCAACACTCAATCTCAAACAAGAGTTAGCAGCATTAACTGAGACTAGCCACGGATTTACTAGCCTCTCTTCAAGAAGAGGTGGGTTAAAAAGAGGAGGAGAACTGTAAAGAGGGAAAGAAAGAGAGAGAAAGCACATGTCAGCAGGTTTGGATAGACGGTTTCTGATTCTGTGCCATGCTCCTGTAGAGCTGACCGAGCAGCACACACACAATACACACAATGCCATCGCCACCAGTCATCTTATCTACTCAGTGCTGCATGGTCATTCTTCCACTTCATTCCTCCCTCACTCTCTCTATCTTTTTCTCTCTCTCTCCTTCCCTCTTTCACATTCCTTAGAGGTTTTAATGCTATAAATAGCTCCAATTAATTTTGCAATATTACTGTTTTTATTCTATATTTGATCAAATAAATGCAGCCATGGTGAGCATAAAAAATTCTTTGTGTGTGTGTGTGCGCATTAGTGGTTTATCTGTGCATTAGTGCTAGGGATTTTTTAGTGACTTTTGAGGCAGTTTTTTTTCCTTTTTAAGCATATGTGACCCTGGACCACAAAACCAGTCTTAAGTCGCTGGGGTATATTTGTACCAATAGCCAAAAATACACTGTATGGGTCAAAATTATTGATTTTTCTTTTATGCCAAAAATCACTAGTATATTAAGTAAAGATCATATTCCATGAAGATATTTTGTAAATTTCCTACAGTAAATATATCAAAACTTCGTTTTTTATTAGTAATATGCATTGCTATGAACTTAATTTGGACAACTTTAAAGGCGATTTTCTCAGTATTTTGATTTTTTTGCACCCTCAGATTCCAGATTTTCAAATAGTTGTATCTCGGCCAAATATTGTCCTATCCTAACAAACCATACATCAATAAAAAGCTTATTTATTCAGCTCAATTTTGAAAAATTGACACTTAAGACTTTTAAGGTTTTGTGGTCCAGGGTCACATATTGTTATATTAATAGGTGGCAACAAGTGACTGTCTTTATAAGTGAGTCATTGACTCATTAATTTAGCTGATTCATTAAAAAAAACTGATTCATTCAGGAATAAAACTCCCTGCATCCCAATTTCTGCCCTAAATAGTATATGCAATTAGTAATCTTGAATACTATTTAGGGTGGATGATATGCACACCGGGATGCAGGGACTGTCTTTATAAGTCAGTAAGTCATTGAAACATTTATTCAACAGATTTATTCAAAAACACTGATTCATTCTGAAACAAAACACAACTAACATGTTTTACTTAGTTAATTTTTCCAGTGGTTTATTTTGGAACTATTTTCTTTGATGAAGCAAAAACCTACGGTAATATTGTGACCGAATTGTATGTTACTCAAATTAAAAGCTATATTATACTCACAATTTTGCTTTGTTTTATATAAATACAACAATACAGTGCTGTTTTACAGTTTGATGACATTGCCACTGTATTAGTAATGATAATTTTGACATATACAACTGTAAAACATACTAACAATGAAATTGGGAAAACAATATTTTTGATGGAAACAGTTCACTGATTTAACGTCTGTTACATTATTTTCTCTAAATCTGAGCAAAGACGAGCCAAACCCATCAGTCAAATTGACAAAATGTGTAGTTACTGCATATAGCAGTATATATACTGTGTGTGTGTGTGTGTGTGTGTGTGTGTGTGTCTGTGTCTGTGGGTGTGTTTGCATCAATTCAACCTTCTATGATTGCACGTTTAAAATTGAATGTCCAGGCTGGCTGACTTAAACACTTAGATAAAGACAGCTTTGCGTGAGCTTTGATTTGAATTCTTCTATCCCAACAGGCCAGGAGTAATGCGATTCTTGTTAGCATAGCCGTAAACATGGGTGGTAATAACCTGAGACTAAAACACTCACAAGGAGGTCTAAGTACATCTGTAAACGTCATTAAAGCAAAATGATCAGGAGAAAGAGGGCCACGAAAAGAACAGAGGAGAGAAAAAAAGGAGTGATGCCTTTTAAGCAGGTGTTTACCCAGAGACTTGGAGCAGAAAGCCAAACAGTGGGGGCGCGAGGCTGGGTCACAATTCTCAGAGCCAAGGAATTTTTTGTAATTTAAGAAATGGCGGGGAACTTTTTTTGTCTGAATACTGTGGGGGCTTTTTTCTGTGACTTTCAAACACAGGCTAGAGTTTGTTTGCGAAATAAATTCTGGTGACCAAAAGGTGAGTAAACGTCAACATTAACAAAGGCCAAAACCGCAAGGAGCCACTAAACGACGGGAGAGCAGTTCTAGGAGTCTGTCTATCAGTGTCCAGTGTGGTTGTTGGTGAGACAGGTGCAAGTGAGACAGGTGTCAGTATGTCCGTGTCTTTGTTTTTGTTGTTGGATTTACTTTCTTTAATGTCCCTGCCAGCGTTCATCCCCCAGCGTTTTGCGGTTTGGCCCTTTGACAAGGATGCATGGAAGGAGAAGACCTCAGAATGATGCGAGCCGCCGAAAGGTCAGGAGAATGTTGCGGACTTCACAGCAGCTCATTACGGATAGTCTGCAGGATGCTGTCACAAAAAAAATGACAACCTGTCAGTCCAGAAAGGCAGACGTTGACATGGTGGCCGCTACACAGCACACACCTGCCCTTCCTCTCGCTCTTTTTCCCCTCACTCTCTTCTTTTCTTCAGGGTGACATCCAGAATGATCGACCTCGTTTAGACCTTTCAGAGTTATTTCTACATCAGACCACACAGAGGACAAAAATCACATTGCCATAGATATTTTTATGAAGCTAAAACTATATATCAAAAATTTTTATTAATAATATTCAAAATTCAATTAATTTCAAAGGGCCAGATTTACTAAACAGGGCAAATTAGCGTTACAGCGCAATTCTATAAAAGCGCCGACGAGAGGGGAAAATTCTGCGCGTGATTACTGACAATGGGCAGATTAAAGAACACAGAAGCAGCCAGATCATTTCCATAATGACCAGCGCAATCTACCAAGGGCAGCGCAAATTAGCACCTGCTTTAAGGCATGCATTTTTTTGGGTGTTAAATAATGGCGCAAATACCAGTAATTTGACGATTAATTTTAATTAATAATTTGATTAATTTTAATACTCTCCTCCCCAAAAATTTTGCGTCAGAAAGGGAAACTCCTACAAATGCATATTCAATAAGGTCAGGCGCAAAAATAACTGTGTGCATGCCTTTTCAGTGCTAATTCTTCACTGCGTGTCTTTAGTAAATCCTGACAGTACTATTTTAACTCCAAAAGACGGTTTGTGTTGGTGCAAGCTGTTAGTAAATCTGCCATTTCTTTGTAAAATTGTGAAATTTACTAGCAAATTTCTGAGTGAAAATGGTTTCAAGTAAATTCTACCAAAAAACATTATTTCCAGTGTATTAACAAATAATAAATATTACTATATAATACTATACAACAAAAAACAACTTAAAAAAATATTATTAAAATAAATAAAATATATATATATATTTTTTTTTTTTTACCTCCTGGTACATAAACCACACAGGAAAACAAACACATTCTATTATTTATATCCACATCTAAAGAATTAGCCTACATACACACATATTATACATATTTCAAATATATTTTAGTTTTATTTATTTATTTATTTTGGTCATGCAAAATATAATATAATGTAATATAATATAATAATTATAACATTTTTTGTTTGTTTGTTTATTTATATAGCACAGTTTAATACAACTCATGTTGCCCAAAGTGCTTCACAATCACAAGCTAAAAAACACAAGAAGATAGCAGAAATAAACATATCCACATCACATAAACAATAACCCATTTAAAGAAGCTCTCCATTTGAATTTTAAAGATGTTGTTTTAACATAGCTTTGAACATGGGTAAGGATTTGGCAGATCGAATAGATTGAGGGAGGTCATTCCACAATTTAGGGCTTGCTCGAGAAAAAGCTCTGTCACCTCTATGTTTATATTTTGTCCTGGTAGTGCAAAGCAGATGCTGATTTTCTGATCTCAAGGATCTAGAGGGGGTGTAAATTGCCACCAAACCAGACAAATACACAGGAGCTAGATTGTGCAAGGCCTTAAAAACAAGTACGAGGATCTTATAAATAATTCAAATTCGTACTGGCAGCCACTTTAATGAAGTTAATAATGGAGACATAGATTCATATTTCTTTGCTGACGTTATCATATTTGCTGCAGCATTTTGGATTTTCTGTAAACGCATAAGTGCTCGAGCATCAACTCCACAGTAAAAGGAATTACAATAATCCATTCGAGAAAAGACAATGGACGTAATTGCTTTCTCAAAATCTGAACTAGATAGAAATGGTTTAGTCTTAGCTAACAGACGTAAATTAAGAAAACAAGATCTATATATATTTTTATATGATATATTTCAATTATTTTAAATTATATACTTCATATACAATTTCTGGCACGGAAAAGCAATTTTATTTTCTAAACATTTCCCACATATGCCGAACTCAGGCCACTGGTGGTGCAAATATTGCTGTGTCCGGCTGGTCGGGATGCATAAAAAAAGAGAGAGAAAACACCTTTAACTACAGCTTGCTTGATTAGTACCAATGCACAATTCACATAGACTACACTGACAATCGAAGCATTACTTGTAATGAAATGTTATCTTTCTCCAGGTGTTTTTGGCATTCTGGATAAGAGTCTTGCCTTCTCTATGACCCCTAAAGCCGACACCGCTGACAGAGACGAGACCCAAAGTTATTTTCAATTTAAAATAAAGGTTGGTTTTTCCTGCGTGACCTCTGACCTTTGAGTTTGAGCATCATCATGTGAGTCTGTGAGCGGGTGAGGAGAAACAGAGAGAGCAGGCGGAACAGGAATGCTGGGATGGACTGGGAATGCTGAATTCTCCTGCACCTGGAGGACAAGCAGCCGGAGTGATCAGCCATGCATGCACAAAACACACTCACCCAAGTGCCCCTCTACAAACCCCTCTACAAACACAATGACTTTGATTCTGATGAGCTGCCCACTTGATGATAAACCCAGCACACCCACTCCCTGCTATTCTATCCACGGCTCCTGCATGTTGTATTTGACTGATGATAGTCAACACATACACGTTTCCTCTCTTCCTCTTTATATGGGGAAATCCTCAAATGCAAGTGGCTGGCCGCAGGTAAGTGGACACAATAGCAGGGAAGTGCATTGCTGTGTCAAGCCCTGTCTTGTCAGATCTTATATCAGCTTTCCCAAGCAAGGGCCCGCAGGGCAGGGACCAGAGCTCAGACAGTTTTCAGCAGCAGTTAAAGTATTAAAATGGTACTGAGAGCTCTCGTATTTCAGACATCATCTTCTCCTGACAAACTAAATGAGGAGGACCTCTCCAGTTGTGTGACTAAGAGCCAGTGCTTGTGACGTGGACCAAGTCTTACTTTAGAATGTGTCACGCCTCTGCCACAAATTACAGCACTCTGATGGCCTAAAATGCTTCTATCGAGACCAGTGTTTCCAAAGAATAGTATAATTGGCAATGTTTGTAAGTTTCTTAGTGTCGCCGCAACACTATTTATTCCCAGAAAACTGTCGAGTGAAAAAAAAAATTTCTTAATTCTGTATTTGCCCTTTTACCTAGTAAATATATCTAAACATCCTAAAAACAAGGTCAATTTGTCTGACAAGTAAAACTGATATGTTTTTTCTTTTTATTTACAAAAATATACCATTTAAACATTTTAAAAAATATTTTCGTAAGAAGTCTCACAAAGGCTGCATTTATTTTATCAAAAATTCAGGAAAAACAGTAATACTGTGAAATAATAAAAATTTGGAGGACCCAACTAGCCCATCAGTCTAGGCAGGAGGCCGTGGATGACATGACCATGCTATCCCAGCTAACATCTGCACGGTAACTTAGGGCACGACAACTACAGGTCTAATCCCTACACAGACTGAGAGAGACACGAACAGAAAAACAAACCTCAAACTCAGGAGCCAGGATGCTCACTGTCTCTCTGTTTCTCTATTTCGCACCATTGTGCAAGAGAGTGTGAAGGCCAGGACTGCCTGTCCAGTTTAAGGGATTTGAATTAATGCAACATGTTTTGATTGCTGGACAGCTACAATCAAACAGAAAGGCTGACTTGAACAACACTCTGATCCCCAAGGCAATGATTCACTCCTTTAGATGAGTGCAGTGGATGTGTAGGACTCTAAGAAGAGCATTGTTGAAGCAAGCAACAAAACAACAAAAAAGGACAGGAGCCAAAGACCAAACACAACTCAAGTGTTGATGTGGGTCAAGTGTGGCCCATCAGCACCCTCCACTGCAACGAAGAGGGAACTACAATATTCCAGATTCATTTAGGCAAGCGCTAGTTCACCAGTCTTATAAGTTAATCGTAATGTGATCTAGATCAAAAGGCCTCTAAGGCCTGTTATTTAACATGCATCAATTTAATATTATATATCATTATTAACATATAAGAGACATATTTAAATATATTAAATATATAATTATTATAAAAATATTCATATAAATTGTTGTATAGGTGTCAGATTTTTTTAAAAATTCTAAATCAACATGTTAGGTTAAAATGAACATGTTTAAGGTAAAGTGTATATTTAGGGTACATTTTTTCCTAGTTTTCAATTGCCTATATATTTTATTGATTTATTAGTTTATTATTATTTTTTTTAGCTTGCAGTCTTGTGTATGACAAATTAATCTTTGCAATGTAAACATTCCATGTAATATGTTACTTAATTTGTAATATGTCAATTAATATTTGTTTACAAGAGTTTTTGGTGAATTACAATGCAGAACACAGCAAACACTGCTTGACACTTCATGTCAACTACCCATATAAAGATAATGCATACATATAAATATCATTTATAAAAGTATTTGATAAAATATTTTTATAAATAGACTTTTATTATAAGTTAATGTTTTAGTCAACAACAAAGATCTGTCATATACATGCATATATGTGTATGCATATGAGTGCATATACATACATATATACTGTATACACAAACCATAATTAGTAAATAGCAAAATATCATATACAACATGTAAAAAATATTTTAAAAATTGTATTATATTTTATCTCATTTTATTGTTTTGTAAACAACATACCCTCATGCTAAGGAAAAGACACATTATTTGGGCTGTCAAATTAAGTTAACATCAATATCTCAGCGCTTTGATTTCAAAATGGATTTTATGGGGTGTTTACGAGACACTGAAGAGGAAAGGCAGGGTGATTGACGGGTGGAGGGCGGGGTTGCTTTATAAGCAGGTGAAGTGTGTGCTTTCACTTTGATCAGAGTGTGTGTGTGTGTGTGTGTGGCTGCCAGGCATGGGAAAGTTTGAGGCTGACAGAGTGTGTAGTTGACAGGCATGGGGAAGTCTGGGGTTGAAAAAGCATTCTTGAGTAAATAATCCTGAGGGCTTTGTTGTTTGAAGCTAAATCATAGAGCACTTAGAATGATCACGAGCCAGGAGAACCCAGCTGTACATTTGTAAAACAATGTGACAACCTGAAACACACCTGTCTTTAAAACCCCTAAAGGAGGAGAAACTAAATAACACTCACTCAATTACTTCATCAAGTTTCAAGGGCCTGGAACTAAATGTAGTGCCTTCAAAAGTTCAAACAAGTGCAGGTTAAATATAAAGTGCAGGTTTGAATATAAAGGTTCAAACCCTTTTAGGTGCTTCTTGTTTATTGTTTGCTTGCGTTTATGTTTGTTAAAGGAATTATGCTACAAAGCTAGTGCTACACTGACACCTGATGTTCATAAAACTGTACTGCAGTGCAAATTTTGCACACAAGACAAATCATCTAAAATCATGCCAAGAAATAAACTCATGAGAATGCAGGTAAACATCTAAAGGATGAACATCACAGTTCTCATGTAACCCCATTGAGACACGGCATATTATCAAGATGGATTTTGCTAACAGACAATGGAAAAGAGATAATAGTCATCTGGTAAAGGGTTTTGGTGAGTCACCAGCTTTGAATAAAGCAGATCATTGTGATTTAGGTTATAAAAAGACTTATAAATCACAAAAATAAGGGTATGTGAATCTTAATCCAATCAACATGGATTACAAAACATCCATGTACACATAATACTTGGCACTTTCTTAGTGTTATACTGCCAGTTCTGTCATTTCTACCATGGGTGAATACCAGTGCTTTCAGTTAAAAAACAAAACAAAAACACCAACATGACCTTGCTGAAACCAACTGTAATGAATTAAAATGCCACTGCACTGAAAATGAAGAGAAAAAAATTACACAGATCCATTAAAAAATGGATCTTTTGTGTTTTATGTACGCTACCGTTCAAAAGTTTCATTATATCTTTTTTTTTTGTCTCACCAAGGCTGCATGTATTTGATTAAAAATACAGCAAAAACAGCAGAATTGTGAAAAATTGATACAATTTAAAATCAGTATTTTGTATTTTAATATATTTTAAAATTTAATTTATTACTGTAATAGCAAAGCTGAATTTTTAGCAGCCATTATTCCAGTCTTTAGTGTCAGAAATCATATTATGCTGAGCTGATCAAGAAACATTTCTTATTATCAAAGATGAAACAGTTAACATTATTGTGGAAATTCTTTGATGAATACAAAGTTCAAATGAACAGCATTTATTTGAAATTTCAATTTAATGAATCTGTCCAGAAATAAATGTATTAATTGCGTTCAGAAAATAAAATCTGACTCCAAACTTTTAAACAATAATGTAAATTTTTAATATATTTCACAATATTCAGATATTGGCACAGGTATGCATAGTATATATAAACATACTGCCTTAAAAATTAAAAGAATCTAATATATCTCACTTCACTGTCCAAAACATTATGTCTGACCTCAGGTTATATTAAGAAAGAGTTTACGCTCTCTTGTCCAAACCAACAATATTTTTCCTCCTTCACCCTCTTCTTAGCTAACTCAGGCACTGAAAAGATAACACATCCCACAGTGCATCTCTTTATTCAGATGCATAGTTTGATGAGGTCACAGAGTGCAGATGTTAATCTCAAATCCCTCACAGGTATTGTTTTGATTTTCTCTCTCTGCACAGACCATGAATATCCTCATGTCACCAGGTATCATGTGCATTAGACACAATAACAAACATCCTCACTGACATGACATGAACAATGCAGGTTCACAAAATCTGTGAAAAACAGCACATTTTAAAAAAAAGGGGAGGAAAAGCAGAACCAGCTAAAGTCACTAGAGCATGAGTTGATAGAGGTGCACTGAATCAGGGACAGCATCTGAAACATGACAGGTGAGATATTATTTTTTTAATCCACAAAGAAATGTCTGAAATCAGTCAACTTACTATTTATCTCAGCTAAGAGTATTGAATAACCTTTGGCTCAATAAGTCTTAATGGTTGAAAAAAGAATTAAAAAAAAAAACATATAAATGCTTGATAATAATTAGTGTCTCATACAAATAAAAATCCCCTGCTACAATGTAAAAAAAAAAATCCGTAAAATTTACAGTAAAAAACGGCAGCTGTGGTTGCCAGAATTTTACAGTAAAAAATATGGTAGCAACCTTTTAGGGTTTACGGACTTAACTTACATTTACAGTTAAAAACTGTATTTCTTTAACTGTTGTAATGTTAATATACAAACCTACTGAAGTTCTGAAATCTGTTTTGTACCTACACTGATAACCATCAAAATCAGGTGATGATGAGAAAGTCACATGATGAACCAAAGCTCACCACAAGCAGCTTTTCCACAAGCTGAGAAGGCCAATACTAATATATATATATATATATATATATATATATATATATATATAGAAGGTGCACAATGTCATTCACACAAACACTAAACACCATCATGGTGACACTCATAAAAATTAAATATGCAATAAACATTCATTTAACAACATTAGACGTAACATACAACTCTAATAAACATAACTGATAAGAAAAAACTAAGAAGAAACAGTTATTTCAAAGAAAAAGCATCAAATTTGAAATGCAATGCAGGGAATTCTGGGAATGTCAATTTACAGTTTTTCTCTGTAAATTTTACAGTTTTTTCACTTCCAAAAGCGATATTTTACCGTAAAATTGTCTGAAATGTCTATTACAGTTTTTCACCAGATATAGTAGGGGAACTTACCATTAAACATTTAACAGGTTTTTACTGTAGCATTTTCATAGTTTTTACTGTTAAAATCACGGTAATTTTTTACAGTGTATTTATGGGGTGCAAAGCAATTATATAGGCTGTCGATCTGACAAAATGTTGCTTCATGTGTTATTAATCATTTAATTTGACTGATTGTAGTTTAATTTTCAGGAGTCTGACATGAGAAAAGTTAACTAATACACAGATAATGGTCTGAAATGGGGGGCTGTTGAAGCAGGTCTGGATTGTTCTAGAATTTCAGGCTTCACCGTGTGCAATATGATACTGCGCTATTAAACTATTTCAAAACTGTATTCACTGGTTTGACAATCCTGTCATGGTTAAGAGCAAATGCTATGTGATTTAAAAGTTACATATGTTTTTCAAAGCAATCTGATTCATAAATAGCTCAATATTACAATAGTTCGTTTAAAAAAGCCCAATGATCATGCATAAAAATCACTTAGATTTCACGCAATAATTTGACAAGAACAAATGCCTAAAACTGTTATGAACATAGAAGATAAAAATTTGTAATAATCTTTCAAATATTTAATTTGTACGATTTTATTTCTATTAATTGCATATCATTTATTAATGTCAACATGTAAATACTCTAATTTAATAATTGCTAACTATTATTTGATTAAAGTACTACAGTATCTTTCAAATCAGCATAATGTAAAATTATTAAATCAAGGTAAAACTTTCTTACCTCAGTATCTGACTAAAACATTATATTTCACGTTTCACAATAAAAATGTGTTAAATAGTATTGTGCAGGCATAGCATACTTGACTTTACAAAAAACTGAAGGTGTTATTAAACACCAGTCTCACGATACACAGTGTGTATGAAAGAGCCTGAGGGAGAGGGAAAGTGAATATAAGAAAGACAAGGAGGTAGGGAGGCTCAGGCATTTTTAAGAATGTCTTATAAAATATTCTGAATATGATATTCTGTTTCAAAAAATAATTCAATGGCAAAAACTATTATCCAGCAATTTGACTGCAACTGTTAAACAGAATTAAAAAGCACTCATAAACTGAAAGCTTGCCATCTCCTCTCTGTGTTTTGGAGAAGAGTGTTTGGTGTTGTTCTGTGTGTGGACATCTCATGAGGAAGCAACATTATCCTCAGCTCCTTTGTCAGGAGGTTTGTAATGAGCCTGTAATGAGTTCATGTAAAATGCAGCAGAGAGATCATCTGTCTCACCCAAATCAGGGGTCCCTACAGCACTGAACTGATACAGAGGCCCTATATCACCAGAGCGAAAAACATCTATCATAAGATATACTGTGTGTTAATGACGTGGCAACTCTCGGCTGTATTTTCTGACAGAATCAAGCTTGCATATCAACTATCAACTTCATCAAGTGACTTTGTTAGTACTAGACTTTGAATAAACTGACAATTTTCCTTACTAACTGAAAATATTTTTCAGAATGGGAAAAAATGGTATACGTTTGTATAAAGAGGGAATATATATATATATAACCTAGTTTTGATAGTTTCTGACTGTAACTTTCACACAGTATGTCATATTTATGTCACTGTGCTTGTTGCAGTCTCAAACTCAAAATATTAATTACTGTTATTACCTAGAATACGTACTTAATAATAAAACGTCTGTAGTCTAAATGACACAGACCACTTGTCCATATTTTCATCACTCTCTTGAAATCGTCTTTACTCCTACAAAACCACAAGCCAGTATACAAGCCGACAACAGTGAACCCTATCCGGTCAGCTGAACCAGTCCGAGGGGATGGAAGTCTCCAAATTAATTGTTTTGCGTTGTACAACGGCTTATACAAATACATTTAATTTATCATACACATATACGATTCACCACTTTGAAATACTCCAGTGCACTAGATACTCTGACTCTCGCATCATTCATGGACTTACCGGTTAGTTCACAAATAATCTGTTGATCTCCAGTTGACTGAATTGATGCCGCAGGTGCTGTGTGTGTTTTTTGCCAGACGACTACAAATGAATATAACTTCAGAAAAATACAACAAATATAAAATTGCCGCAGTTAAACGCGATCTCCGTCACTTATGTAACTTTAAACATCACACACGATATTTTTAGGTATTGTTAGCTGTTGCTAACCATTGACATGTTCATGATTTCAAGAGTGTCCAAGCAACGGACGTAACTCTCCATCACGGTTTACTTTTCTCCCGCGTTGTTTTCCAAACATTACGGTACTCTAATATCTTCCGGGTTGTTCCATTAGTCGGGATCAGGATTGAGATCCAATTTACATGAGTTCAAAAACCCGATCGATTCTTAACATATTAAATAGTCTTTACGAGGAATGTTTTGGCTATTTTCCATTGATACTTTATTGTCCAAACTGAACTTAAGCAAATATTTAAACTAAGAAACCTTAAACAATTTTTGCATTTATTTCGCATAAACTTCTTTATTATATGTTATTTTTGTGAGCAAATTATGTTTCTCACGCACTGTAATCTTATTTCAAATTAATTGCCCTAATGAATCGTTTTTGAGAGTCGGGAATAAAAAAAAAAGCTATAAATAAGCTATAAATAAAACAGCCTGAAAATATGTTAAATATATAGCGTTTATTAAAAGTGCAAAAGCTAACTGAATGCATTTTTGTACTGTTTATTTTAAATGCAAAATATACTTAAGTTAAACCTATGTTTTTAATGGTCGCAAACAAACAACGGGCTTTCGTATCGGTTCTTTGAAACTAACTGTTGGAAAGAACAGGTTCGCTGAAATAAGTCGGCCGTCCCATGGAAGAGGGATCTTTTAGTTTGTGATTTATTGTAGTGACTTGTAGGAACTGTAGTTTTTAATTCAACACAGTGAACGCCTGTAGCGCCACTAAAAAATACATTTCCCAGAAGGCACTTGAAACGCAGGTGCCCCGGCAACTTGTTGCCTCGTGAGGAAAATAGGGGTGACCTCCGCAATCACCCGAGTAGTGGGAGAGCCGCTGTCATTCTAAACTAGCTGAAAATGGTAAGAAAAATTTGTATTCCTTCTTACATTGATATGAAATTGTAAGTTTTACTGTCAATATATGACCATGTAATTCCGAAGTGACCCAAGGCTTTGAAAATCAGCGTCGAAGTTTAATCTGACTTTAATAATTACAGTAGAATTTAAACATTTGCAGTTACCTGTTACGTGTATGATGTTCTGATCGGGAACCAAGACTAACATAGTGATGATTAAAACACTTGTTGGAATATAACAGTAAAGCATTCAGGTTTGCATGGGATATTCCTTATATCAAACCGTTAAGAGCATTTTGAGGTGTATTAATCCTCAATTATGTGTTAAAAAAAAAGGATTATATTATTCTGAATATGATGTAGATACATTAATTTGCAACAAACGAAAGTTTCTGCAGAAATGCCAAGTGGTGAAAGTGAGTTCATTGAAGAAATGTATAAATGTCTCCTGGTTTAAAAATATCCCACACACACACAGCATGTCATTCTGAGGTCTGGCGGAGTTTGCCAGGACTATTTATATGTTCTAAGGTGGTGAGCCTCCTGAGTGTGTCTGTCCTGAGTGGTTGTTATAATATGACTTTTATTTTCTATGCTACCTTACATCTATTGTTTATAATTCTGTCTCTCTTGTTTTGCTGTCGGCTGAGCCAATTAGAGTCCTGGTGACCGGCGCCGCAGGGCAGATCGCATACTCTCTGCTGTACAGCATTGCAAAGGGAGATGTCTTTGGTAAAGATCAGGTAGAGGCAGGATTTGGCTTATGCAATGTCCCGTCACATCCAATTAAAGTCTGTTGTATCATTTAGCATGCTGTTTAACTAATTCCAGGAAAAGGCACCATAAGTCTTCGACAGCTGATGAGATTATTGCAAAACCATATTATGGCAGTTATGCAAGTCATGCGCTAATGTTCACTTTCCCTCTCGCTTTCAGCCTCTCGTTTTGCTTTTGTTGGACATCACTCCCATGTTGCCTGTGCTGGAGGGTGTCGTTATGGAGCTGCAGGACTGTGCTATCCCACTTCTGAGAGGTACACACACATACATATATACAGAATAGAGTGTCATGAGGCCCTGTGTCCTCTGGTCTTTGTGCCAGTCATGCAGTCTTAAAGGCCTGTGTTTTCACTACACAAATGACAAGAGCTCAGAGCAATCTGATTGGCTGCCTGTATGATCCCCAGCTGAAAAGACAGCTAAATTTAGGATTGTAATTCCCATCCGAGGATGATATGGGAAGTTTGACAGTATGTGACCTGTCAAGTGCATGGAACCAAAAATTCCGGAGGCCCAAACCGGATGGATAAAACTAAAAACATGCCATTGGTCACATTTCACCTCAAAGAAGAAGAAAAAAAAAAAAATATATATATATATATATATATATATATACATATATATGACCCTGGACCACAAAATCAGTCTTATGTTGCACGGGTGTATTTGCAGCACTAGTCAAAAATACATTGTATGGGTCAAAATTATCGATTTTTCTTTTATGCCAAAAACCATTAGGATATTAAGTAAAGATCATGTTCCATGAAGATATTTTGTATACCGTAAATATATCAAAACGTAATTTTTGATTAGTAATATGCATTGCTAAGAACTTCATTTAAAGAAATTTAAAGGCAGTTTTCTCAGTATGTTGACTTTTTTGCACCCTCAGATTCCAGATTTTCAAATAGTTGTATCTCGGCAAAATATTTTCCGAACAAAACAACCCATACATCAATGGAAAGCTTATTTATTCAGCTTTCAGATGATGTATAAATCTCAATTTCCAAAAATTGACCCTTATGACTGGTTTTGTGATCCAGGGTCACACACACACATATATATATATATATATATATATATATATATATATGAAACTCATGACAACATGGCAGTTCATGGATTATTGGCAGGATTGTGTAGCATGAATGTACTATTAAAATAGCTGATATATATAAAAGACTGATTTTTTTTTTTTCAAATTAAGCATTATTGTGCTGACTTCATAATACAATATATAGAATTAATTAATACAGTATATTAAAACCAGTCAACCAGTCTTTCACATTACCCAGGTTTTTTATTTTAGTTTATTCTAAAAACACTTCTCAGTGTGCTGTCTTGTGACTCCCTGATGTTGTTAACCCTGTTAATGCCACTGTCTGTGTCTTTTGTTGCAGAGGTCATCCCCACCGATAAAGAGGATGTTGCATTCAAGGATTTGGATGCTGCCATCCTGGTGGGCTCCATGCCAAGGAGAGAGGGAATGGAGAGAAAAGACCTACTGAAGGCCAACGTTGCCATCTTTAAGTCCCAGGGGGAGGCTCTTGACAAGTATGCAAAGAAAACAGTCAAGGTGAATAACAGGTCAATGACCTTGACCTAATTAAAAGCAAATATAATGAAGTAAAGCTAATTTAAAGGCAATATGTTTTAATATGCAGGTTCTAGTTGTTGGTAACCCAGCCAACACTAACTGTCTGATTGCGGCCAAATCTGCCCCATCCATCCCCAAAGAGAGTTTCTCCTGTCTGACACGCCTGGATCACAACAGGGCTTCCTCTCAGGTAAAACACTCCTTTGCTGGATGGCCCACCAATACAAAGAGGTGAAATACTTCAATTTCACACTAACTTGTACCACACAATGTGTCCTCTAGGTGGCAATGCGTTGTGGCATTTCAGCAAACGGTGTGAAGAATATGATCATCTGGGGAAATCATTCATCTACGCAGTACCCTGACATCCACCACTGCAAAGTGAATGTGCAGGGGAAGGACGTTACTGCCTTTGATGCAGTGAAGGACGATGCCTGGCTGAAGGGAGATTTCATTTCTGTAAGTGCTGTCTGTTGTGGCTTCCTCTCCCTGTAGAGGTCACTGTTGGCCTATTACTATGCCATGCTACTGAGCAAACAAGAGTATTATGTTTATCAGCATATGACATTGAGTAATAAGACAGTTAAGTCTGTTGTAGCAACATTCATAATACATTTTGTAAATGACTACTGATTGGAGTGATATGATCACAATCTCTCTGTGGTTATTCCACTCTTCCTCTGCATTTCTCAGACAGTGCAGCAGCGTGGTGCTGCAGTCATTAAAGCCAGGAAGCTCTCCAGTGCCATGTCAGCCGCCAAGGCCATCTGTGACCACATGAGAGACATCTGGACAGGCACTCCCGAGGTCAACTTTTTAGGAGTTCTTCACAATTCACACAGACGTTGGTTTTAGACTGTTCTGAGAACAATATTGCATCTCTGTATTAGTTAAAATATGCATTGCTTTCTCAAATTTCATGTCTCAAGAACTATGTGTTCTTCAATAAAATCAATAGTTATTGATGGGTAAAAAAATCTATATATATGATTTAGGTTTATATCTTGACTTTGAAAAAAAGCCCTAAACTGATAAAACAGTGTGCCTATTAAAATGTCCCGAAGACGTGCAATCACTCTTTGGAAATGCACGTCTGAGTAATAACATTATTTGTTTATTATTTTCTGGGGGGTTTTCACCCGCACACAAACACCATGGGAGTTGCTCATTAAGTATTTACTCATCTACAAGTAATTTTATGTGCAATATGATGATTGCATAATATGATGGTGTCTAATGAATGTTCCAAGTGTTCTCTACTTATTCTGTGATATTGCACACAAAGCAACAGCTTTATTTTGACTGATGCTGTACAGATTTATGAAGAACTTCTCATTTGATCTGAACTCCTTATATGTTTGTTTTACAGGGTGAGTTCATCTCTATGGGTGTCTATTCCACTGGAAACCCTTATGGAGTACCTGAGGACCTTATTTACTCATTCCCTGTTTCAATCAAGGTTTGTCATTAAAAATTCCCCATATCTATGCCTGATATCTGTTCCTTACATTCAGAATGCTGAGATGAGATCTATTTATCAAGATCAATTAGAGTAAGTAGGATTTTTGCCACCATTGCAATATATTTCTTTTTTTCTTCAGGATAAGACCTGGAAGATTGTTGAAGGTCTGGCCATCAATGACTTCTCAAGAGCAAAGATGGACGCAACAGCAGCTGAATTAGTGGAGGAAAGAGACACTGCTGTCTCTTTCCTAGGTGTGTGACTAGAAACCCAACCGTCTACACCACTCTTAGATGCCCAGAAAAATCCTGAAGCATGTTTGTAAAACACTCCAGAAAATCTTTTTCCTCCCCTGAAACTGTTACACAAATACTAGAACTGTATGTACTTGAATTTCCTAAACATTTTCAGCTGGATTTTGGCTGATAATTCAGAACTGGAATCTAGTCTAGCTGTTTAGCAGGGACTTTGGTTGTTTCCTTTCTTGTTTTTGGTCTTCCACCAGAACACATCTGTCATGTAGAGAGAAAAAGTAGTCTAAAACAAGTTGTTAATTATTTCTAGACTGCCCTTTCCAATCCAGAACTGCATACAGGAGGACCAAAGCCTGGAAAGGACTCAGAGTACATGGATTAGGTCTTTTTGTGTCATTGTACAGACAGAAATTTCAGCTGTTACATGTCTGGCAGGAGTTTGTCAGAAATGATCAAGGAACATTTCCTGTTTTAATTAAAGTGCTTTGGCATTGTGGTTACTGTAACATATGTTTATATGTAGAATCCAGCAATAAAACCCAGACTTTAAAATGCATTCTTGCACTTATTATTATGAAACATTGTTTTTGTAGATTAACAGTACTAAAACATTCGTTTGCACACTATGGTTTACAATGAATGATGGCCAAAATGTTCTGTTACAGTCAATTCATTGACATATGTGGTGTTTACAGGATTTTTTGTTGTTGTTATTGTTTGTTTGTTTCTGTACCTTACAAGAAATAATGAATATTGTACATATCCTGTAACACATTTCATTCGCTGTGCGAAAGGAGTGCTGATAATTCTGTCCTGCAAGGTCATTGTTGTGAGGTTGCAGACGTGGCCTTGGCGGTGTGTGTTGCCAAATCTTGATAGAAAAACAAGCCCAAAATTTGCATTGTCTTAAATTATATATTTATACAAAATAATTGACGTGTTTCACTAGACATCTGACCCTCTAAGTTAATAAATACCAACACCTATTAGCAAAGGGGAAATATTTAATAATGACTTAGATAATAGTAGATAGGAGTGTTTGTTGCTGTTTTTGATAGAGTATGTTTTATTGGGGTAAGTAATTGTACTACAAATGATTGTATTAGAAGTCCCAAATAGGCGAGTGTATTCTGCAAATATGCTAACAAATCACAACCCAGCACAGCTTTATTATAAGGTACTTTATTAAATGGCAATCCACAAGTCGTATATTATAAGTGGACATGGCAACACTGCAGTCCGACTGCAGTCACCCAATGAGATGCGCCGCTCTGAAATACAGCGCTCTCATTGGTTACTGGGAGTTTACGTTTTCCCTTTGGAATGAAATCTACTGCAATGTTGGTAATAACTTGCATTTGTTTACTACATGAATAAAAAAAAACCAATTCTGTTCTGTTGTATCTTGTAATATGATAACATTTGAGTGTGAA
>JAFVLL020001082.1:0-23602 GCA_021397915.2 Tor tambroides | reverse complement strand
ACAGCTTTTTTCCCTTAATAAATGAAATCATCATTTCAAAACTGCATTTTGTATTTACTCGGGTTGTCTTTGTGTAATATTAAAATTTGTTTGATCTGAATCTTTTAAGTGTGACGTAAAAAACAAAACAAAAAAAAAACAAGGCACTGTATGTATGTATGTATGTATATATATATATATATATATATATATATATAATTTTATGAATAAATTGTCATGTGGTGTTGATCTAATCAGCTATCAAGTAAAAACTGAATATTTTCATACATCTTGAATATACACATTTTTTTTTAATAGCCTAAATTATTAATTTATAAATAGCATTATGTTTCTTTAAGACAACCTTATCTTGTCTTAAAATGATCTGATATTTTAATAGACTAATTGTCCTCAATGCACAATCATGAGCAGAGATATAATTTCTTGTTTTTTGTTTCCGCACATCAGTCACACCCCATGACTTTTTGGATTAAACAACAACAAAAACAAACAAAACAAAAACAGTTAAATGTCATTCTTTTATGCTTTATTTTTGAATAAATAAAAGGATTAGTTCACTCAAAAATGAAAGTTGAAAATTTACCTCAGCCCCTCAGGCTATAAGACATAGATCATTTTCTTTATCAGAACAGATTGGGAGAATTTTTGGCTATGTTATAATGGATTATGGACATGTGTTTTGGCCAGAAGTGATCATTTAAATTTAAAAACCCCTTAAAGATGGATTTGTTTCTTACAGACATGCAGCTTTTCATTTCACAAGACACTAATTGATGGACTGGAGCCATGTGGATTACTTGTGGATTATTGTGATGTTTTTAATCAGCTGTTTGGACATTCACTACAGAAAATCCATTGTTGAGCAAGTTGCTAAATTTCTCCAAATCTGTTCCAATAAAAAAAAAAAAAAAAAAAAAACTTATCTACATCTTGAGGCTGAGTAAATTTTTAGCAAATTTAAATGTTTTGGTGAACTATTTCTTTAAGACTATATAGTCATGTCCTCAGCCTTATAATGAAAATAGGCAGAAAGTTTTGGTATCAAGCATTTGCATTAAATACTCACCCAAAAATGAAAATACAACGGCAATGGCAACATTTCTAATATATTGCTCAGAAGTGTTATATCTTTTAGCCACAACCTCCACTGTTATATTCCTGTTTGGTGGGACACAGTTAGCGTCAGTCAATTCCAGCACAGCTTGCACAGCTGCATTATCTGTTTTCACACATACCATCCTCTGCCCATTGTACAAGACTTTTTCAGGAGCCTGAATGTAACTGTTGAGAAATGAGGCCAGCTCTCTCAACTCACATGTACAGCTCCAGAGGTTCAAATCAAGGTTCAGCACTGAGAGCCATGACAGATAGGAGAACGCATCTGGAGCACTGCGTAGATGATTGCGGGACAGATCGAGCCTGCGAAGAAGAGGAAGCCCTCTAAAGCTATCACGTCCTAAGTACACGATGAGGTTGTTGGACAAGTCCAATGTTTCCAGGTTCCTCAGATCAGCATGGGCAAAGGTTGTGGAGTTCAGGCAGTTGAGGAGGTTCCCTTCTAGTTGAAGTGTTTTTAAAGCTCTAGAGCTTTGGAACCAGGAGCCGTCAATGTCATTCAAATTGTTGTTACCAAGCTGGAGAGTCTCCAGTCTGTGGAGCCAGGAAAATGTGGAGCTGTCCAGGGATTGGCTGGAGATGCGGTTATTGTCCAGCAACAGCGTAGTTAGAAAAGAGAGGTTCTGAAAGGCATTCTCCATGATGCTAGAAATGGCATTGTTACTGAGTGCCAGAACACTCATGTTGGATAATTCAGAGAGGACCATATTGTCCACAGAATCAATGAGTCCATCAGTGAGCATCAAAGCTTTAGTAGAGCCTGGTGCATCTAAATATGATGAATAAAAACAGTTATATTACCAAAACTCCATACTTCAGGAAATTCTAATCAAAAAAGCTTTATAACAGTATAGACTACTTACATAAAAAGTACAGAAATAGCAGTTGTCACTGTATATCTCCCAATAATATAGTACATTTAGTTATTTAGCAGACGCTTTTAGTAAGATGCTTTAACTAAATGCTTAGATTCATGATCAAAGTATTTTTTATTGTGGGGGGCAAATACAATGATGATTGAGAGATGTACAAATAAATGCTCCTCAAAAAACCTTATGTATCATATTTGATATTTACATTTTACATGTTTATTTTTAAATTTGAATAATAATATCTATCTATCTATCTATCTATCTATCTATCTATCTACCTACTAACCTGAGTTAAATTCAAGCCAAGTTCTTAAACATTTTACAGTTAAGCAAAGTACATTTTTATCACATAATCAATACATACGAACACTGTGCTAACCACACATCTATCTATCTATCAGGCATTTACTTGCTACGAAAGTATAAACTATCAGTCAGAAGACAGAAGCCATGTAGTAGATTGTGTACAATAGTTTTTTCAGCAAAGTTTTAATTATGTTGATAATTTAGCCTTAGCAATGTGCATATCAAATATGATTTAGGGTTAAAAATGCACTTTCAACAGTTTTCAGTGTACTAAAAAGGATAGTTTACTCAAAAATGAAAATTCTGTCATCATTTTCTCACCCTCATGAGTAAATCAAAAGATATTTTGAAGAATATTTCAACTGTTCTTGTTTTTGTGAATTATCCTTTTAAAATTATCTAAAAAACAAGCAAACAAAGTTCTTTAACCACATTTACTTACCAATAATGTTTAACAGTTTATGACAGATGATGACATCTTCAGAACACACCACACAAGAAGAAGGGCAGAGTAACGACAGCTGAACTTGAGAGATCACCATCAGTAGAAGGCAGACACCTGAGAGGAACCATTAGTATAGTGTTCACCTATGTTAGTCTGACAGTTTTTTTTTCAGCACTGTGAGACAACAATATGCACATACTTCTCATGATTTGCCACTGATGTCAGATAGTGTTGGACTTCCAAAATGGCTTATGTGGTCCATAGCCTTTGATCAGCTTTGTTCAAGCAACAATTATACAAAATCCTCTAAAACAAAGCGAAAAGCAAGAACTTGTCAACAAAATTATAACTGAGTTATTTAGTCCAGATCTACATTCACTGACTAGTACTTAGTCATAACTAATTCTTTTGTTTGTTTTTTTTTTCTTTTGTTTTGGCAACTGCATCTGACGCTGCGCTCCCCTGACTTCTGTTGCCAGGAGATGCTGACTGCCAGACAGATGAGGAAGGTAAAGTTATAAAACATGCATGATCTTTCACCTGATTCCTTCTGTGGAGGTGATTCTGCTTTCTATATAGTGTGCGAGGACACTAGCAACACCTGCCATATGTTCTTTGACTGTAACTGTAAAATAAGAAAGGGACTGATAATAGTTTCACATCTCAGACAGCTACTATTTAACTCCTCCTTGAGGAAATGTCTTGCTTCAAATCTTACTTTACATAATACAGCCAAATTGAACACAAAACAGACAATCTTCAGTAAAAAAATAATATAAATTAATATTATATATACATTTTTCAGGATTCTTTGATTAATAGAAATTAGAAATAGATATTTTTAGTAAAAATGTAAAAGTCTTTACTGTCTATTTAATGCTTCCTTTATAAATTAATAATCTCTTTCAAAAAATACCTTACTGACCTGATATACATATACATATATATAGAGAGAAAGAAGTAAATGGATGTATGCATAAATAAAAATAAATAAATAAATAACATCTATCTATCTATCTATCTATCTATCTGTCTGTCTACTAACCTGGATTAAATTCAAGCCAAGTTCTTAAACATTTTACAGTTAAGCAAATTACATTTTTATCACATAATCAACACATACAAACACTCTGTCCTTACCACACATGGAGCAGCAAAATGTCGAACAATCGTATCCATGTGCTGAGGGTGCAAACAAGTTTCTAAACCTTTCCTCAGTATTAGATTCTTAAAGGTTCCTCTGTAATACAGTCAAGCTGTGTCTCAGTGAGTGATCTCAGTGCAAATGGGGCACATGCTGAACCAGCATGTTACCTGATCTCAGAAATGTAGTACAGTGTCCAGCACTGATGCTTGGCAGTCGCAAAGACACTTTCTTAAGCTCCAAGTACTTACATTGTTCCATTTTTTTTTTTTTTACATAGAGGCAGCCCTAAACTGATGGACAATCAGCAGTCAAATGATTACAATTACCATGCTGTGATGATCATCTGCTAATTATTAAAATCTGTAATGCGTACAATGGAAATACCATTTTGAGGCCTGTTAAAAGGACAGTTTACCAAAAAATGGAAATTATGTCATGATTTACTTTTTTCCATACTATGCAAGTCAATGGAGACAATCAACTGTTCGATTACCCACATTCTTCAAGATATTGTAACGCTCTGACCCGGATAACTTGACACCTACCGCCAGTAGGTGTCAGCAAGTCACTGTAATAAGTGAGTCATTGCGATTGAACGGAATCATTTAAACAGTTGATTAATTTAGGAAAGAAACACTGTCATTGCTCAGAAGCAAAACTGTGCTATGGTGGCTGTGTTTGGAATTATTTTTGTTGTCGAAATAGAGCAAAAACAGGCAATATGGTGTCTAAAATGCAAGTCTCTTAACTTCTTGTTTATTGAACTGTTGTAAAAAAAATCTATATGTAATCATGCTGATTTTTGGAGAAAAAACGGCACTCGGTTTGATATTGATTTACTATATAAAATGACATAAATATATACATTTTCTGCCCCTATATCTTCATCTATCAGATCATTCTAAATGCATTTTAACAGACTGAATCACGCAGTGAAAGAATGCACTCTAAATGCACGCGCGCACTAGTCTAAAGCCGGGCTCACACTGTGCGATCTTTTAAAAGTCCTTTAGGATTGTACTTGTCAGACTGTACGAACATGATGATCATGTCACACTATGGGATCTCAGTTGTCATTAATGTCAGACTGTACGACAGTCAAGACGAGGTAAAAACGGGTGCGCGCAAGAAAACTTGTCGGGAGTTTTACATTATCAACCCATACACATCCATTAAATGCGAACTGCATTGCACGCGGGACCGAAATGTTGGCTATCATGAAAAGTAAATGAACGGCGGCAATACCGGCGTATTTAAGAAGAATAGTGTATGCAGCTCTACATGCCCACATGAAAACAGCGGCGCAACCAGTGTTTATATAGAAAAGGCAACATATCAGATGAATTCCGTGAGCGGAGGACGGGAGCGCCGGAGTTTATGGCTGATAGAATAATTCTCTAGCATTAATTCTGCTCATAGCTTGTCTTGAAAAACGGAGACAGTTTGACATTCATCGTAGGGGTAGTCACACTGCAGGACTTTGCGCCAAATCTTCTGACACTGCCAGAAATTCGTCGGAGGTGAAATTTGATCGCATCAGCCATTAATTGGCTGTCGGTGAACATGTCAAACTAACGATCAAAGACTACAGATTTTAGCCTAGGATTATAGGAATCTTTTAGGATTTTCAAAATTTGTCTCAGACGACCAAATCGTGGCCAAAATCGCACAGTGTGAGCCGGGCTTAATCTACTAGACTTCATAGCACTAGGAGAGTTTTGTTTGGTTTTTGGCGAAATACAGATGTCAAATCGCACATCATTAAAACAACAATTACGATATTATCGCAGACGATATATATATAGCATACCCTGCACCACTGTCTTTTTGGCTAATTTGTGCAAAACCATTTGCTAAATTGTCAAAGCTTAATTTTAACCACCAATGCAACGATGCAAGTATTTACCATACCTCTACATGCTTGCGAAGGGGTGATGTCGAGATTTTATAAGGGTTTTTCAGCTGGGTCTGCACCATAACGCCTGTCTTGTCCGTCTGCATCTTTCTTGTGATTTTAGCGCCAGTTTGTTCTCCTGCCCATTATTTACTGCAGTAGTTTCCAGGGAGCGATTTTTTTTAAACTCAGTAATAATGTGTTTTAAAATGTAGTTTTTATAATGTGTTTAATGTGTTTTAAAATGTAACGAGGTACAATACTTCAAACAAAATATACTTAAGTAAAAGTAAAATGACAGATTTGAAAAATTACTTTAAAAAGTAGAAGTACACAAAAAAGCTACACAATTACAGTAACGCGAGTAAATGTAATTCGTTACTTTCCACCTCTGGTGAGGCGATGTTCTGTTCCCAGGAGTGTGAGCACCCATTCAAATAGGTCGCTCACGAAAGGGGAACCTCTGTCTGAAATTAGATAAGCGGGGATCCAAAAATCCACCACAACATACTCCCAAGGTTTCTGGGGACGAATTGGGACCATTAGACCGGCAGGTTTTCTCTGCTGATGCTGGAAAGCTTCTGTGGCATGACTTGGTTTTGTTAGTTAACAAATCGTGCAAGAGGTTACATATTTCTTCACCTCAGATGCCATTTTAGGCCAGAAAAACCTGAGCTTCAATCGGGCCAAGGTTTTGGTTATCGCTAGGTGACCTGCAGTTGGGTGATCGTGGTAATACCTCAGCAAGGTACGTCTGAGAGACGTAGGAGCATACAGCTTTAAACATTTCAAAGGGCGGATGCCACAATGTCATCCAAGTAGACTGCACAGCACCTATAAATAAGACCAGCCAAGACACTATTCATTAGTCTTTGAAAGGTCGCTGGTACATTGCACAGACCAAATGGAAGCACACGGAACTGAAATAGCCCACAATGTGAAACAAAAACAGTCTTAAGGCCTTTCCACACTGAGCGCGAAAAAGCGAAACGAATTTCGGACGCGATGACGCGCTGACAACAGCTTCCTATGGACGCTTCCACATAGACCGCGAACATTCGCGCACCGAAAATGCGAATGTTTTTTTTCGTCCAGTCCGACGAATCTTTTCAGTTTCGCAAAGCGAAAACATGGGCCGTCCAATAAGATTTGAGCTAGGATCACGTGACCGGAGCAGCTGCTGTTGCACAAAAGGGTGAGAATGGTGGCGCTGTTTCGAAAACCAGTGTAAACAAACAACGAAGAAGAGTATCCTGGATAAGAGAGTGGATGCTGAGTTCTTGTTATCGTTGGTATTTGAGAACAGATTTATTCTCACATGTTCTTCATACAGAATAACATTTCTAATAATTATCCACTGAATCATGTGATCTGTAGAGCACCGTCCGTTTTCTTCCACGTGCGCGAGTGTTATGAGTCAGAGCGCGTTCACTCTCTAGATCTTCCGTATTTAAAAAAAAAAAAATTTGAGTGAAACATTTTTCTACACATGAAATATGAAAGCAAATAGACATGATTATGACGATATATTTTCTGTATGTGTTTTGTATGCAGCTCATTTTATTTTTTATAGCAATAAAGAATGTTTATGACTAATATTAGCAGTGTAGCGTTACATACAAAGAGTGCATGTTATTATTATCTGCTTATTATATTATAGAATCAAAATCAACTATAAATCACAATCGGAAGTTATTACAAGCACTCGATGATGGTTTAAAGTGGGTAAGCCAATACATTAATAATTAAATACATTTTCAAGTATAGCTTGATGCTAATTGTACTTCTAATTATATTTTAGGATGTAGCTTATTCTTGTAAGCATTATAGATAGCTTGTGTTTCTGGTGTAGAACCAAACTTTGTTTAATATAATTTGTTTATAATTATAATTTAGATGTTAAATCCATACATGCGATACATATCTGAGGAAAAATACATTCTTGGTCGGCGCCACCTAGCGTGCAGGCATGAATTAGCAGAAGGCGAACATTCGTTTCACGCTCTGTGTGAAAGCAACATTTGCGGGCGATTCGCCTCGCTTTTTCGCATCGCGTTCTGTGTGGAAAGACCTTTAGGTTTTGAGTCTTCTGCCATGGAGACCTGCTAGTATCCCTGAGCAAGGTTGATTGTGGTCAAAAATTTCCCTCTGGAAAGGAAGTCAAGGGACTCATCGACTCTCGGTAATGGATGAGTCCTTCATGGTGAGTTGGTTCAATCCACGATAGTCCACACAAAATTGTGGTTCACCACAAGGATTCTGAACAATCACAACGGGGTTGATCCTGCAACCCAAGGGCCTGTTGCAGATTCAATGATGCCGTCGTTCAACATTTTTCCTATTTGATCCTCAATCAACTGCTTTTTGGCTGGGGAGGTTCGATAAGAGAGAAGGTGGACTGGCTTGGCATTCCCCGTATCTATGGAGTGCTCAATTAGTGATGTGTGACCCAGGTGACCGTCGAAGAGGTCAGAAAAACTTTCAAGTAGCCCTGACAGCTGTTCCTTCTCAACATTACTGAGACAGGCTTCCTCAACCTTTTCTCAAAGTGCGGAAGTTGGGACTTCCATAAACAACAAGCTACTGTCCGACTCCTGCACTTCCCTGCCTTCCATCTCCTCTATTAATAAAGGATTGTTGCCTATGACAACAGATCTGGATGGGATGTGAATGGTGATGGAGGCACGCAACATGAAGTCCATCCCCAAGACCAAGGTTGAGGGTAACCGTGGGACAATGGCAAACCGGTGATAAAAACGCTGTCCCATAAAGCCAAAAGCCAACCAATGTCAGCCCTAAGGGTTGACGCCCCACCATCTGCTAGTTTAATGTTAACCCTCAGTTTGGCTTGATTCTGAACAATGTCCACTTGCATAGCAGAAGGTGATGCGCCAGTGTCAAGTGTAGCATCTAACACCTGGATATGTTAATCTTAACTCTAAATGGAGTGTTCCAAAAAGAATATGATGTGGGATCTTCCACATGACAAAGGACAGGTTGTTCTGGAACAGCAGCATCAGTTGGTTGAGGCGAAATTATCTTCTGGAGGGAGGATTGCCTCTGCGAATCATCCTCCCCCCCTTGGAGTTTCCCTTGTGCTTGACAAATGGATTCCTTTCCCCTGCATTGCTACTTTCGGGGTCGTTCGTATCTCTTGCATCAAGAGGAGGTTCCGAATGTGCATTAGGGGACTCACTTTGTTGTGAGCGCATTCCAGAAAGTGAGTTACAGTCTGGACATGTAGGAGAAGTGAAGCCAGGGCGTGAGCACTTGTAATAGTAGGTTTCTTTGCCAAATTTAGCTTTAATCTGCGTTGAAGGCAGTGAACATTTACTTGGCCCCAGGACCACATGGAGCTCTTGAGCCCTCAGAGGAAGATCCATGCCTGAAGAAACAAAAGTTCCATAGAGAGCAACTCTATACTTTTCAAGAGAATGTTTACAAATAAGGTCAATTTGTTCTTGCTCCGGCGGAGGAGTTTTCAGTTTTCTGAATTCACTTAGCATGTGAGCCAAGGTAGGAAGGGGCTCTTCGGGACTTTGTACACGGTCCAAGATACCTCTCATTATTTGTTCCTGGCTATCAGAAGGAAGAAAGACTTTCCTGAAGAAATCACAGAACTGGGCCCATGTAACGACGTGTGTCAAGGACAGAGAACCATTTCTTTGGCTCTTTTGCCAAAAACCATAGCAGCTCAAGAAGAATTTGAGCATCGGTTAAATCAAGGGAAGCTCTTTAAACATTGACCAATTGTAGCCAATCCTCAGGACTAACATGTCCGTCTCCTGCAAACACAGGTGGTTCAAGCCTTGACTGGTACAGTACAGATGCAAGGATTCTGCTAGTATTACTCACATCAGAAGAATTGGGCTGTGGTGAGAAGGTCATGTTTCTATGGGAAACATCATTAGTGGTCATACCTTGTAATGGCACTTGCCCTGGAGGAACATGGCTGTGTGGCCTAGAGCTGGCCATAGGAGGTAGCTGTGCATGTGGCGCCACAGGGGTATCGACATCAGGAGGACCAAAACCTCTTAATATACTCTGCTGCAACTGGAGAGAATCGTTGAGGCACTGTTGCAACACAGATACTTCAGCTTGTAGGAGTTCCACTTGAGTCTCCAGGCTCACTCGCTGTGGTAACTTATGTCTCTGTCTGGGAGCAGAATCTGGTAATGAGTAGGTCAAGTCAGTCTTAAGGTCTGGATGAGTAGCCATCACAGTAAATGTGCATTCACATAAACAGCAGTATAACAATTGTAAAAATTTTAAAAATTCTAAATGTAGCCCAGAAAAATAAACTGCTATTAAAATGCACACACCATCAATAAAATCAGCAACAAAATTCAACAATCTCTCATCAATAATCCTTTTGAGTTGGTAATGGTAGTAAAACCTTTTCACTGTCTCTTTTACATGAGCTTAGTATTTTTTTTCTCAATAGACCCAGAGCAAGAGAATATGTTTCTTTAAATTGAATAAAATGTTTTTAAGTCATTTGACCATGCAAATATGCCCAAAGTTAGAAATTACTCTTCAGTCCAGCATAAGTAAATTCAGTTCACAATGAAGAAAAAGAAAACTGTTCCAACAGGTGTATTGTCTCCTCAAAGTATTCAAAACACAGTTCCAATGCACAAAAATGAACCATGAATAGTCTTTGGAAAAAAAAAAAAAAAAAAAACTTTGCTACTTGCTTGTGCAGTCAAGTTCAATGCACACACACAAAATTCATGCAGAAATATCCCAGGAAGGTTATAAACAAAATGTTAGTCTGCACCAATCAGCTTGTAATTCGATAACAAAATGTCAGATGAAGCACAAAATCTCCAAAGTAATCCGCTGTTTTCGTCACATCAAAGAAAAGTTGCGCAATCCACTCACACAGAAATACAGGCGTTCCTCGCACACATGGCACCCAGCGTTAGCAAGCTAATCTCACCAGCTCCAACAATGTCAATTGAACACTCTCACACTCTCACAGCAACAACTCCTGTAGTTTTAGGGTTTTATCACCGCAGATTCCACGTAGATGACGGATCCAGCTTCAGTTGTTCGGGTGCCAATTGTAACGCTCTGACCCAGATACTTGATAAATCCATGAAATGAAAGAGATGGAAAACGAAAAGTTGGTGTCTCACACATTTAATGGTTGGTACTCGACAACACTTTCAACAACTTTCAGGGTGAGTAAATGATTGGTGAACAATCTCTTTAATTTCTGTTTGCCTAATATTTACTATTTATGTTATTTATTAAAAATTGGATGAGAAGTAATTTCCTACTACTAAATGCAGCACCTAGAGTTCTCAACAGCCCAGTTCTGTCAACACTACATTGGCTCCTTATTGTACATCGCATTTTAAAATTTTAAAACATCTTAAAATCTTTCTGATTACTTAAAAATCTCTAAATCGTTTAGCTCCCCAGTACTTGAGCGAGCTCTTATCGGTTTATAGTCCCTCACGTATATTATGGTCTCAGATTCTGGTCAGTTGATAATACCCTGTGGCAAAAAGTCCCTGTGGCAATGCTGAAAATCCGTGCCACGGATATCATTTTACTTTCAACTTTGTGTGATTGGGGTGGAGTGTTTCAATTAACGGCAGAAGGAAGGAGGATATAAGGAAGCGTGTCGTACCCGAGATGAATTGCGTCATCAGTAAGGTTTGCAGTAGTGAGAGTGAGGGGGATTACCGTGCGAAGTGGAAAGACTGCCGCTTGTCGAACTGTCGCGAAATTTCACTTGACTTTCAAGCGTTGCACATCACGACCATCTGCTTTTAGTAAAACTGCTCTGAAGACAAAAACAAAACTGTTCTGAAGACAAGTGACGGCTGCTCATCCACCTGTCCTGGTGTCTGACAAAACCCGCAACACTCTCCAGTTTCCTTTATGACTGCAAACTTGGTCAGTACCTCTAAGCCGCCAATACACACTCATTCATACTCATTTATTCACTACTACACATGCACACACGCACGTCATTCACTTCCGCACATTCGATGTGCTTATTGTATTTAAATAGTTCTTTAATGGTTATTTTTGCTTTAAGATTATTGTTTGATGTTTTTCCTTAACTATGAAATGAACAGTGTTTTATGTTTCTTTTTTCTCTTTTTCTATGGACAATTTATGATTGTGGACGTGAATCTGCCTGTGTTGGGAACTTGAATTAGCGTGACGCAATTTCTGCACGGATTCAAACTTGAAATTGAACTGAAGTGCTGAATTGTTTTTTTTTTTGCTTGTGGTTTTTTTTCTATCTTCAATTAAGTTTTTTTCCCCTCTCATGGACATTGTAGAATAAATCTTCCTTGTGAACAGAGTTTTTCCTTTGCCTGTTTTTTGTGAATTATCCTGGTTAATTTAAATCTTGTCAGGATTAATCCTGACTGGAGCCTGAACATTTCCTTTAGAGCTTATCTAAGCTAGGGCGGCCACCACTGTTACAGAGTGGCGCCCGAACAAGGACTTGAAAAAACTGTGTATGTGAAAAGGGACATGAACACTTGAACAATTATCACTTGAAACTGAATTGTTTGTGTGGGGAATTATTGAAACCTTATGGTTAATTGTTAATTGATATCTTTTGTGAACCTTAAAAGAAACTTTGTTGCATTTTTTGTGCTTTTGTTTGACTGAAGTGTATCAGCTGAAAAGGTACCAAGATAATTGGGTAATTGAAGTGAAATCTAATTACTGAGAACTTGATGTTGCATCTTGAATGTGCTGTGTGAAATTGTGAGAAAACAAAACGAGTTTGCCTGACGAAGGTCTTTGGACCGAAACGTTGTCTTTTTAAATTTTTGAATAAAGGGAATCAACAGTGTGCAGATCTCTTTTCCACTTTTTTGAGAAAACAAATTGTGAAAAAAAAAAAATTTGTAAAAATTGAGAAATTGTACTCTGTACTTTATTTTTATTATATTTTTTTTAATATCCCCTGGTGCCCCAAAAAACAGACAGTCATTCCAATTCACTCATCTCATTTACTGATTATTCACACAGCATTGACAAGCAACACCAAACAAACATGGCCACTATCCCTCCTTCACCTTCAACATCTGTGGAAATTGAACCTCCCCCAGATATAGCAACTCCAGTCTGGCCACCTGTGCAACCAAGACCCGTTCCTCCACCAGTTTCCCACTTTCCACTTCACCCCAACTCAGTATAGCAGTCCCCATCCCCGGTCTCAGGTGCACTTTGCCTCCATGCCTCCAGGTGGCACTGCTTCATTTCAGCCAGATCCTATGCAACTTTGCACATCCCCTGAAACTACACCATCTTTCTCAGTGTCACAGCATCGCCTGCCTGGTCACCTCCCAACTCCTGGAAAAGAAATTCACCATCTGACTGCACAAGTTCAAGGTAACTGGGACAACTTGTTTGACTTCATGAAACATCAGGAGAAAGCTGTGAATGAACTCACCCAGGAGCAAAAAACAGCCACTTCCCATCATGAAAAACAACTTGGAGACCTGACTGCAAAAATGCAGGCTAACCAGCAACAAATCCTCACCACGTTAACTGCAACAAAAGCTGATTCAGCCGATTCAGATTCAACTAGTCAAAGCCATGAAAGTGATGATCTCACAAGAGCTGCAAAAAATGGAGTGTACCTTGATTTCTGAAGTCCGTTTCATGGTGGATCAACTTCAGGTCGAACTTCAGGGAGACCTCAGAGCTACACAAAAGAACCTTCAAAAGGTTCATGAGCACCTCTCCACTGAATGTAATCAGTGCATCATTCAAATTGACAAGCTAACAACACAAGTAAGTGACTTGTGAAGTGTCAGGACTTCTTGGCATTGCACCCACTTGCAGAGACCGACCTCCTGGCAACCTTCCGTAGCGTACTCCACGGTACTGCACGTGACTGGTGGGAAGTCGCCCGATCTTCAGTAATGACATGGAACGAATTCGAGACTGCTTTCCTCTCAGCTTTCCTCTCCGAAGACTACGAAGATGAGCTAGCTGAAAGAGTCCGCACAAGGTATCAAGGAGAGAGAGAATCCATCAGAGATTTTGCCTTTACATATCGTGCTCTTTGCAAAAGATAGAGGCCTTCCCTAACTGAAAATGAAATAGTCAAAATGATTCTCAAAAATGTAAAACCTTACTTCACCAGTCAGCTATGTAGTCGTGTGAGCACGGCTGAGGAACTGGTGAAGCTGGGACATCAGCTAGAGAAGGACCATGAACAGCAACTGCAATATGAAAAATATATGAGCAGAAAGTCATCGCAGGAAGTAACTCAAAAAAACATCAAACCCAATGACCAACCCCAAGTGCAATGTTGGAGATGTAAGGGACATCACTCGCCTGGATGTTGTCCACTTTATGCCAACCCATCAACAAACCAACCTGCAAAACAGCAACATCCTTTCACCAGTCATCGATCATTTCATTCCCGCAAGTCTGGAGGTCAAGCAACTAGTAATTCTGTGACGGCTACAACAAATAAAATATTGTCCACTTCCAAGAAATCACCCCCTACACCAACGCCTGTTTCTCCTGTTGTCATCCCACAACAGCTGATTGTTCCCATCCGCATTGGTGGGTGGTCTGGAAAGGCCATCGTGGACACAGGGGCCAGCTACACTATGATCCATGAGAGTTTGTGGAAAAATCTCTTTCCACAAGAGAACCTCCAACCTTGGTCTCTTGGTCCACTGTATTTGGCTAATGGCGAAGCAGAGGTGCCTCTAGGATGGCTGCAGTTACCAATCCACATTCACAACAAAACTTTCACTTTACCTGTCACTGTCCTTTCCCCTAAAGCACTCGCCTATGCTGTAGTTCTGGGACTGGATTTCATCTTCTTCAGTGTCCTACAAATTAATGTACTCGACAGTAAATATTCATTTAAGTCCTCCCCACAAGAAGATCATCCATTTCAACCTAGCAATGCAAGTGTACCTGATATCAGCCCTCAATGTCAAAAGATGGGACCACATGCCAAGACTTTTAACCAAAGCCTTTCACTGTTAAGTTCAATCCCTCCACCACAACCTGTATGTCGATCATCACCACTTGTCAGTACAGATGCACAATGTTTAATTGACAGTGCTGTGAGTGAAGCACACTTACCTCCTGCTGAAAAAAACAGACTGAGGAGAATCCTGGAGTCCAACACTCAGGTGTGCACCCTTCAACCAGGTCGTACTGATGTCCTGCAACACACTATTTACTCACAGCATCAAGTGCCCATAAAGCAACGGCCGTACCGCATGTCCCCTGCCAAACAAGCAGTGGTACAAGAGCAACTTGTGGAGATGTTGAATGCAGGAATTGTGGAACCCTCACATTCTGGCTGGGCCTCCCCTGTCGTCCTTGTTCCCAAAAAAGATGGCAGCCTTAGATTTTGTGTAGACTACCGTAAGCTCAGTACCATCACTGAGAATGATGCTTACCCACTTCCCAACATCACTGAGATCCTTGAATCTCTGTCTGGAGCAGCCATCTTTTCAACCATCGACCTCAACAGTGGCTACTGACAGGTGGCCATGGACCCCAGAGTAAAACAAAGACTGCATTCATCACTCTATCAGGGCTCTTCCACTTTAATGTTATGCCTTTGGATTAAAAAATGCACCCGCAACATTCCACTGGTTAATGGAAACAGTACTGGGAGAATTACGAAGAAACATTTGCTTTGTCTACATCGATGATATTATCATATACTCACCATCTGTAGCTCAGCACTTCAAGGACCTCCAAACTGTTCTCCATCGACTGCAGGAAGCTGGATTGACCATAAACCTTAAAAAGAGCAAGTTCTGCCTTAAAGAAATTACATTCCTGGGACATGTGGTTAGCATCAATGGAATCACAGCAGACTCATCCAAAGTTGAGGCCATCAGATCTTACCCTGTGCCAAGGAACCTCAAAAGAGGTCCAGCGTTTTCTTGGACTATCTGGATGGTATCACCGCTTTGTACCAAATTTCTCCAAGATTGCTGAACCCATCAATGCACTGAAAAAGAAGGGACACACTTTTCACTGGTCACCCCAATGCCAAGAAGCTTTTGAGCAATTGAAGGCACATCTCACATCACCTCCTATCCTTGGCCATCCAAATCTCCAACTTCCGTTCATCGTGTATACCGATGCCAGTGATACCGGACTCGGTGCTGTCCTAACACAACGGAAAGCTCAGGGACTGGAGGAAGTCATTGTTAATGATTTGATTGTATTTTTATTTTTTAAGTTAATAATAATATTTAGTTTGGTGTCAAATTATTTTTGATATTTTGTATGGCATTTAATTTTATTTGTGTTATGGTAACGGAAGTCTTTTATTTTGACGGTCACTGGCGTGAGCGGATATAATGCGAGTACGCGCCAAACATTTCAGTACGGAACGAAATCTAGACGCACATGGTCGTGATTTCAAAGGTTCACGGTTAACAAGGAGTTTAAAAGGATTTAGCTTCTGGTTTAAATGGAGAACAAGGTACACTTAGATTCCTTGTTACCTGTTATTTTTATGTTGTTGTTATTTTTTTGTTTTCTTAGTAAGATTATTTATTTTGTATTTGGTTGTAATGTGTGTTTGTTTTAAGGTTTATTGATTTTTGTGTTTTGTTTTCTTTGTACAAGCTCTTACGGTTGATTCTCACTGAGTGATGCAGTGATGTGCTACGTCTTACGGCATTCAATGGTGACTTTATCTGTGACGAGCATTCGAATAAAGTGTGGGAATCACCAGCTGGAGAGTCGTCTATCCTTTTATTAAACCAGGGAGCTACAGTAAGAGCTTGCCATCGCCGATCTGCGGTGCTGCTTCAAGGAACGCCATGGTTGGTGAAGGAACTTTAATGTTGGCGCACTGCTCGGAAACAGGGTGACTGTTCTTTCAACGGACCAAGATTAAAGCAAACTCTCAGCGGATGGCTGTATAAGTTTACGGGCAGCAAATGGACCGATCTAATAGACTACTCAAAGAAAGAGAACTGTTCCAAATGGTTTGGTGGATCGGAGTGAGTACCAAAGACAAAGAAATGAAATTAATTCTGAAGGGACAAATCTTTTCTCGTTTATCGTGCGCGATTTAAAGGTAATGGACATTGCTGCATATGCAGTTCACCTGTTAATGGACTAAATACCAAATTAATCAGTTTTGCATTTAAGAGTTAATGTTTCAGCATTTGTGGTTAAAGTGAATTTGCTGAACGTTCGTTGTCAAATTAACTTGATAACTGTGAAATGTGAATAGTGTAACTTTGGTGAATTGCAAATATAAGAGAATGTCAAAATCAGACGCCGGCACAAAGGAGGTAAATAGGCAAGTTGACAGCCAACATATAGAAACTCAAAGTGAATACACGCCGTTCAAAACGTGCACCTGTTCCTACTGAAAAAATGTTAGCCTATAAGCAAGAAGAGCAGCTAAAGAGAGAGAAAAGGATTGTATCTTTATATGACCAATGGAAAATAGAAGCTCGTAGTGCACGTGAGCGTCTTAAATCAGATGTATCGGAAACTCAGTTGGCTATTTTAATTGAAACTTTGGAGGCAGCTAAAAATAAAGTCCTGGGTGCGTATGATGAATTTAGGCAGCGAGTTTTACCTTCTGTTGAGATGAGAAGAAAAATGGATGCATGTGAACCAGTTACAATTGATATCATTAAAATCATCAATGAAAGAATAACAGGTGTAGATGGAGATTTTAATGCTGAAAGGCAGAGAAGCCGTTTTCATACTTTATTAGATCGTCAGTATGCTCGTTCAATTTTTGGTTCAACAGTTTCACAAGTTGGTCAGGAAACTAGTAATTCTAGTCGTCGCTCTGTTGTGTCAAACTTAGAAGCCAAACGTGTAGATGCTGCAGTAGAAGTAGCAGCCAAGCAAGCTGCATGTAACGTTCTAATAGAAGAGTCAAAGCAAAAAGAAAAAATAAAGCAGCTAGAAGAACAGCATAAAAAGGCTCTTGAAGTTGAGTTAAAAGAGTTAGAGCGAATTCAAGCACAAAAAGATCTGAAGGAAGCTCAAGCTAAACTGGAAGTCTACAGTCAAGAAGTTGAGAAAGAAAAGGCTAGTTTTTCTGAAGATTGTAGTAGTACAGAAGAATCAGAATTCTCTCGAGAAAATGGGGAAAAGCAAGGAATTTATCGAAATGTGCATCATGAAACCACAAAAACAACTGTTAAAGCACCAGCTACTGATATATCTCTTCTTGTTCAAGCACTTCAAGATGGCATGACCATGAGTAAATTACCGGTCCCAGAGCCTCCTGTCTTTACAGGTGATCCCATTCATTTCATTGAGTTTAAACAATCCTTTATGGCACTTATTGATAAGAAAAGTCTTTCTTTTGCTGACAAGATGTTCTACCTCAAGAAATATGTGAGTGGTTCTGCAAGAAAAGCCTTGGAAGGCACCTTCTTCAGAACAGATGATGAGGCCTATCAAGATGCTTGGTGTAAGTTAAATGATCATTATGGCCAACCATTCGTCATCCAAAAGGCGTTTAGAGAAAGGCTAGCAAGTTGGCCTAAAATCCACCCAAAGGATGCCAAGGGACTTCAAGCTTTCTCTGATTTTCTGAATGCGTGTCAGGGTGCCCTGCCTCATGTTAAAGGTCTCCAAATTTTAAATGACTATCAAGAGAACCAAAAACTTGTGCAAAAATTACTTGATTGGACAATTAGTAGATGGAATTGTCAAGTTACACAGTCTCTCACTGATAATCACGAGTATCCTACTTTTAAAGAATTTGCTACGTTTGTATCAACTGAATCAGAGATTGCCTGCAATCCAGTTACCTCCTTTATGCTCTTCGTAACTCAGAACTTGCTGTTGAGAAAGTAAATCTGAAAGAGACCAAGAGAAGTAAAGTTCGGGTTCTTACTACTCAGTCAAGAGTAGAGAGTCAAGATGTGGTCAAGTCTGTGAACAAAGCTCCATGTATGTTCTGTCAGAAAAATAACCATCAACTTAATTATTGTTCCAATTTTCTCAGTAAATTGTTGGAAGAGCGACGGAAATACATCCAAGAGAAGAGGCTTTGTTATGGATGTTTGAAGTCTGGTCACAGTGCAAGGCAGTGTCGCTATCGTCTTACTTGTAATACTTGTAAAAGGAAGCATCCAACTAGTTTGCATGACAACAACTTTGTGAAAATGGTAAAGACTTCATCTTCTGCTGTTCAAACCCAAAGTGATCCTGATCGTACAATGAATGCAGTGGCTTTGAATGTAGCTGGAGAAGAGCATAATATGTATACCTCAATGATTGTTCCTGTCTGGGTGTCTGCAAAGCAAAATCCAAGCTGTGAGAAGTTGGTATATGCGCTGCTGGATTCTCAGAGTGATACCACGTTCATTGATAAAGGCGTGAGTGATGCTTTGCAAGCAACAACGTTCCCAGTGAAACTAAAGCTTACAACCATGCTTGGAAAAGACACAGTGCTTCAGAGTGAGAGGGTAACAGGACTTCAGGTGAGAGCATATAAGTCCAGTAATTATATTGATTTGCCCCTATTTACACCAAAGATTGTATACCAGCTAATCGTAACCATATTCCTACTTGTAAAGTTGCTAAAAACTGGAATCATCTTGCAGTCATTGCAGACGAAGTACCTCCATTACAGGACTGTGATGTTAGTCTATTAATCGGCTACAATTGTTCGAGATCAATGGCTCCCAGAAAAGTGATAACAGGAGGAGACAATGAGCCCTACGCCATTCGGACAGATTTAGGATGGAGTATAGTAAGTTGTTCTTCACCACATTCTGATTTATTTGAAGTCAGTAGATTGTGCCACCGTACTGTAGTTAAGGAACTTCCTTCTATCACACCAGCCAATGTAATACGGGTCCTTGAGAGTGATTTTAAAGATATCAAAGAAGAGAGCACAAGAATATCTCAGGATGACATTCTTTTTCTTGAAAAGTTGAAGCAAGGTATACAGAAGAACGTTCATGGTCATTACCAAATGCCACTTCCCTTCAAAGTAAGACCCAATTTGCCAAACAACAAACGATATGCCATGGTTAGACTTGATTTTCTGAAAAGAAAGATGGCAAAAGACGAATCGTATAAGAAACGTTACAGTGAGTTCTTGAGAGAAATCTTTCAGAAAGGAGATGCTGAGGAGGTGCATAATGACGGCAAGGAAGGAGAAACATGGTACTTACCTCATCATGGTGTTTTTCATCCGAAGAAGGCAAACAAACTGCGTGTAGCCTTCGATTGTTCTGCAAGGTATGAAGGTTTCTCTTTAAATGATTTACTTCAAGGTCCTGATCTGATAAATAGTTTGCACGGCATCTTAATTCGATTTCGTCAACATCCCATCGCACTTATGTGTGACAGAGAAAATGTATCATCAGTTTCACGTAGATGAGTCTGACAGAGATTTTTTGCGATTCCTTTGGTGGAAAGATGGAAACATTAACCAACCAGTTTGTGAGTTTTGCATGAAAGTTCATTTATTTGGTGCTGCTTCATCCTCAGGGTGTGCGAACTACGGATTAAAACATCTTGCAACTGAAAATAGTGAGTTGTATCCACTAGGTTCACAGTTTGTGCTCAAGAATTTCTATGTTGATGACAGAGTAATTAGTGTGGAGGATGTAGACCAAGCCATCAAGTTCGCAAATGAGGCACGAAAACTTTGTGCTATAGGTGGCTTACGGCTGCACAAATTTGTCTCTAATAACAAAGTTGTATTGGACAGTATTCCTTCTTCAGAAAAGACCTTTGATGTAAAAAGTCTTGATCTTGCATCTGATGAATTGCCTCTAGAAAGAACTCTTGGCATGCAATGGGAAAGAGAATTGGATTGCTTCAAGTTAAAAGTTCAGCTGAAAGATCAACCTGCCTCTCATCGTGGCATATTATCCACTGTTGCTTCTGTTTATGATCCCTTGGGTCTTATAGCACCCGTGCTCTTGAGTGGAAAGAGAATATTGCAAGAAGTGTGTAAACATGGCAGTGGATGGGATGATCCTTTATCGGAAGGACTGAGTTTAAGGTGGGAGCAATGGAAACGAGACTTGCAGAATCTGCAGAAAATAGATGTGCCACGCACATATGCATAACTTTTCCGATGCTAGTACTCACGGATATGGTCAGTGCTCTTACTTGAGACTTAAGAATAAGGAAGGAGATGTTCATTGTGCTATAGTGATGGCAAAGTCAAGAGTTGCACCTCTTAAACTTACAACGATCCCTAGATTGGAGCTAGCAGCTGCAGTTGTTTCTGTTGAGGTAAGCAGTGTCCTAAAGAAAGAATTGGATTATACAGTTATCGAAGAGACCTTCTGGACAGATTCTAAAGTAGTGCTGGGATATATAAGCAACGAAGCACGTAGATTTCACACTTTTGTCGCAAACAGAGTGCAAAGAATACGCCACAGTACAACTGTTGAACAGTGGAAATATATTCCAACAGATGAAAATCCCGCTGACCATGCATCAAGGGGTCTGACCGTAAAGGAGCTTCTTGCTTCAAACTAGTTTGTTGGTCCAAAATTTCTGTGGGAGAAGGAAATGCCTGTACCAGCCGAACCTGTTACTGAGCTTTTATTAGGAGATCCAGAAGTGAAAACCTTTTGTACTTTGAACACAAATTGTACAGAAAATTTTAACTTGGTTGATCGTCTCTCAAAATTTTCTTCATGGTCAAAGACAATCATAGCTGTAGCTCGACTTTTAAGGAGAGTCAACAAAGACAAATCTAGTCATCTCAGTACTGTACCAGAGAGACAAAAAGCAGAACTTCACATAATTAAATGCCTGCAAGAAAGTTCTTATAAAGATGACTTGAAAGAAATAAAGGGTGGAAGAAATGTCTCGTCATGCAGTGCATTGTATTCTCTTGACCCTTTCTTAGATGAAGACGGTGTGATTAGGGTGGGAGGAAGACTTAGTCGTTCAAGATATCCAGACTCTGTGAAGCGTCCTATAATTGTTCCAAAGAATCATTCGATCACACAAATGATTGTCGCTCACTTTCACGACAAAGTTATGCACCAAGGAAAAGGATTCACTATAAATGAGATAAGATCGAATGGTTTTTGGATCCCAGGAATCAATAGAATTGTAACATGTTATATTAGGAGTTGTGTCATTTGCAGAAAGCACAGAAGACCTGTTGAGGAACAGAAAATGGCTGATCTTCCCTCAGAGAGAGTGGATCCATCGCCTCCATTTATGTATACCGGTATGGATTGTTTCGGCCCGTTTTTTGTTAAGTCAGGACGAAGTATACACAAAAGATACGGCCTTCTGTTGACTTGCCTCTGCTCCCGTGCCGTGCACGTTGAAATGCTTAATGATATGACAACAGATTCCTTTATAAATGCTCTGCGCTGTTTTATTGCCATAAGAGGTAATGTTCGACAACTAAGATCTGATCAAGGAAGTAATTTTGTGGGAGCAAAAAATTAATTGAAAGCTGCACTTAAGGAAATGGACACAGAAAGAGTAACAGCCTTCCTGTCGGAAAAACAGTGCGAGTTCGTCATGAATGCACCTCACGCAAGTCATGTTGGTGGCGTGTGGGAACGTCAAATTAGAACTGTAAGATCCGTACTAAATGTTATTCTTGCACTTCATCCAGGAAGATTAGATGATTCGTCTTTAAGAGCTTTTCTTTACGAAGCAATGGCAATTTTAAATAGTAGACCACTAACTGTTGATTGTTTGAATGATCCCAAAAGTCTAAGACCCATCACTCCAAACCATCTGCTCACATTAAAGTCAGTTACCGCTTTGCCTCCACCTGGTAAATTTGTCAAGGAAGATGTATATGCACGGAAAAAATGGAGACATGTACAGTATTTAACAGAACAATTCTGGAATCGTTGGCACAAGGAATATCTTGTGAATATAGCTGCTCGGCAGAAGTGGAATGTATCTAAGAGAAATCTTCAAGTCAATGACATTGTGATGGTTAAAGAGGAGGACTTGCCTAGAAATGAATGGAAGCTAGGTAGAATACAGGAAATTATTTCTAGTGGTGATGGACTTGTAAGAAAGGCTAAGGTGCTTCTAAGTGATTCAAAGCTTAATGCAAAAGGCAAGCGTGTTAATAAACCATCCATAATTGAAAGACCAGTGCAAAAAACTTGTTTTATTAATGGAGGGAAATTAAAGTTTTCATTGAGATGTTTCTCTTTGAGATGGTGTAAGGTTGTCATTTTAAAATGTCTACATGATTGTTTTTGAAATTTTGTCGTCAATTTAAGGTTCTATTGTTTCACCAAAAAAAAAAAAGGGGTTGAAATGTGAAAAAAAGGGGTTGGGAAGAAAAGAGTTTGTAAAAGGAAATTGTTCGTGCTTGTATATTCGGTGTGAAATTTGCACTCATTATTTGGTGGGAGTGTTAATGATTTGATTGTATTTTTATTTTTTAAGTTTTTATAATATTTAGTTTGGTGTCAATTTATTTTTTATATTTTGTATGGCATTTAATTTATTTTGTGTTATGGTAACGGAAGTCTTTTATTTTGACGGTCACTGGCGTGAGCGGATATAGTGCGAGTACGCGCCAAACATTTCAGTACGGAACGAAATCTAGACGCACATGGTCGTGATTTCAAAGGTTCATGGTTAACAAGGAGTTTAAAAGGATTGTAAAGGATTTTAGCTCTTGGTTTAAGCTTTTATTATGAATTTTAGCTTTAGGGAATTTAAATCTTAAAATTAGGGTTGATTTGATATGATTAATTGATATTAATCAAAACGTCCGATTTATACCTTATTAACAACCGTCCAGTGAGTCGTTATATCAGTATGTCTGAGCAATTCTGTTTATTGTCGTTGCCACCACAATAATAGAATTAATTGGGTTAAATTTTGAGCAT